>JAPDSC010101393.1:195650-223486 GCA_026290005.1 Latrodectus geometricus | reverse complement strand
TGATTGGGATATTAATGATTATAATTATTACTTAAATGACATTTCATTATTTAACCATTCACAAGTATTCTTTCATTTTATTATATTTGTTTTAACTGTAAATTTTACTATTTCAAACAATGTCGTTATTCTTGTATATTTTTCAATAAATTTTTTTTTTGTATAAAAAGAATTTATTAAAAACTATTCAAGAATTTGAAATTTTCTCGGAAATTTTAAGAAATCAATTGCATATTTATTTTTTATAAGCTGGGAATTATTTTAATCTAGGGATCCTAAATTGTGATTAAATTAGTTTTCTACGACAATATTTTTTAAATAAAGATTTCAAAAATTTAAGCATGAAAAAACATTAATTATTTCAATTATTTTTGATGACTTTAGTGATCAATTAAAACTATTTTAAAAAGTTAAACATTAAATAAAAGGAAAAATATTTTCTACAAAGAAAAATAAAACTATTTTTTTTATGAAATTTTAATCATATATAGAGTTAAAAAGTATTTTTGCTTCACACAATAGTATAAGAATAAAATAATGAACTATAATTTTACATTAACAATTCTTAAATTGTGTTATCATTCAGAAGTCAGGTAAGGCATATCAATTGTTCCAGTAGCTAAATTTTTTAAGGATTATTAAATTCAATAAATATTAATTCATTATTAAAGTTAAAAATATTTTATGGTATTCAAAACTAAATAAAAAGAACTAATAGCATTACATGTACATACAACAAGTGAATTTGAAATCATAAATTGTGTGTAAAAGAATGAATACTCCTAAAAGGAATGTAGCACTGTCTCGATAAAGTGGCTGCTATATTTTGATTAAAAAAATCTGCGGTTCGTGATATACTGGGATGTGGAAGAATCGGAAAAGACGTCCTTGTAATAGACCTTGTACACACTTAATTAAATTTTTCAGAGGTTACCAAAACCACAAATATTTACACAAAAAAAAGCAAAATAAAGCCTCGTCGTGGAGAAAAAAAAGTTTTTGTTTCTATAGTATTGTTTTATACAAAACAAAAAATATGCCTAATCCGAAAATAAATTGCCCAGGATACTGAATTATATTTGTATCAATACATTAAAAATGTTTGCAAATACTCAGTTAAAAAAAAAAAAATAAAAAAAAAAAAAGTAGTGAGGCAGCATTTACTGATAGTAGGTGCTACGAATGAATACAAAAATAAAAAGTTAAGTCAATATAGATATATAATTTCTCCATTTAAAAAATCAGAGCATAATATTCCAACAAGAAATAGAAAAATTGCAATTCCAAAAAGTCTTAGTCTCTAGGTAAAGAGTACTTTTATAATAGCAGAAGTCTGAAATATAACATTTTATATTTGCTGGCAATTAAAAGGAAGGATTGAAATAAATCTGCTCACCTGATCCTCACGTGCGATCCCCGGACGCGTGCAACAAGTACAATCTCCCCTCACAACACTAAGTTAAGTCAAGCACACACCTAAATCCCTTGACAGGTCGGCTGCGTTTTCTTCTGCCTATCTGGTAACTCGGACCGTCAGACTGAAGGAGTTTAGGAATCAGAATCTCAGTAGCTTCTCGGACTCCACCCCCTCAAGGGTGCGCGCTCCATTGGCTGCTAGTGGCTGATTGCGTGAGGCATCTCCTCCCACCCCCCCGGGCACCTCAATCCACACACACACACGCCCGCCTTATGTGGGGGTGGGGGTTAGAATGGGGAAATCGCCTTCTCATCTAAGTTTTGTTTCTTGCCGTCCGCGGAACAAACAACTTTTCCAACAAAGCGCCACCTGGCGGGTCGCGAAGTGCTTACGGTGTGGGAGAAAAGAAGGGTTGAAAGGGAGTTGAATTTCGTCATATGTTTTAAGAACGATTGGAAGCCTATTATAGAAAAGAGGAGGAGAAATAGCTGTCAGCTTCACAAAAATAAGAAAAGCTAAATGGAAGAATGTATCATTCACAGCCAAAGCAAGAATACGATACGTCGCAAGGAAATACTCATTTTGAAATAAATATACACTTAATGTGAGTGACATTGATTTAAAAAATGGTTCTAAACTGAATATGAAATCAAAGTATTTTTTTAGCCTTCTTTCAATACTTCAAACTGATGCAAACAGGGAAGTTTTTTTCTGTTGGTTTCACTTAGTTTCACTAAGAGTTCTTTTCGTTCTGAAAAAGTTGAGAAAATATTTTTTCTTATTTCAAAAATTAAAGCATTAATTATTGAAAATAAAATATAAATATAGCCAAATAACTTATCTCATCTGCATACATTCTTTCAGCTTTGTTAAAAAGACATTCTTAAACCTCATTAGTAAAATAATTATTGTATGCAGGTACTTATTACTTAACTTCATAAGTAAATATGCAAAAAAAATTTAAGATCAATACAATTGTTAATGAATGATAAATCTTTTTTTCATTTTCAAAAAAGAATACTGCTGTTTCCTTTCATTATATAACAAACTACTTTGGCTCATGTATATTTTCAATATATCAATCAAGAAACATGTTTTATAAAGGTGACAAAGATTATTTTAGATTACAATTATAAGACAAGAAGCGCAGCAATATAAAAGCGACAAAACTTTTTTTTTATTAATATTTAATAAGGTTTTATTTTAGTACTTCCTATTATCTAAGTAATTAATTTCGCTATATATATTCCATTAATTTTTCATATACTGTTGCTTCATAAAATGGAAAAATAACTATATTACATAAAAATAACTATATTACATATATGTATTACTTTGATGATGAAGTAAATAATAATTAAAATATTCTTATAAGCCAAAATTAAAAAAGCTAGAACTAATAGTAAAATTTTATTACAAAATATAATTAGCAGAGAGAGAGAGAAACAAAGAAAAATATATTTCATTTATTGCTCTAAAATCATTTTTTGATCACAATACTAATTCGAGCGAATTCTGTAATTTAAATTGAACTACAAGCTATTACTAATATCCACGTAAAAAGATGGGAATTGAATTGAAATTTACACTGAAAGACAACGCAGTAGACTTTAAGTATTTTTGAACGTTTTAATAGCTTTACTTTAAAACAATAAAGTTAATTTTTTGTAATAAATTTAAAATGTTAAGTTTCAAAATTCTTAAAATAAAAAAATATAATTTTTATCTTTAAAAATAATTTAATTGTTGATAAAAAGTGAAGTAATAAAAATTTAGATATAAGAATAGCTAAATGAATTATAGTCTTAAGCTTAAGTGATACTACACACAGTTTAAAAATAATAATAAATATGAAAACATTTATTTAATGTCAAACAAAATATGAAAAATAAAAAAAAATCTGAACATTATTTTTGAGAAATATAGACAATATTTTTAAGTATTAAGCTGGAGAATTTTTCTGAATCGCTCTAATGTAGTGAATTAACTCAAAATGGAGATAATTCACAGTTTTCCACAAAAGTGTAGAATAAATAGTTCTTTACTTATGATACTCTTTACTTAAAACTATTTTTTACTCGTTGCATTTAGCCTTATTCGAGAAAGAAATTTTGAGATTCTGTGAGGAAGGAAAAAATCGCACGTGTTCAGTCAAGAACTAAAGAACAGTTTGGCTAGTTAATGAGAATATCCAGTTATTAATAAATTTATCTTCAATTGAAAAAAATGTAAGGAAATAATTGAAGGAATAAATAAAAAATGCATTCATACTATTATTTTAGCCTTTCACAGAACAACTCGTGCACGTTATATTTGGCTATTGTTTAGTTTGGTATGTGTATGGAAGGCTAAATGCGCTAAAGCTCCACAATTTTAAGTTGATTCCGAACCATTACAAAGCATTCAAGTCTTAGACAGAAATTGAACTCACTACAGTTGATCTGGAAAAGAGCACTAATTATTCGTCATGCGATGTGATGATTTGAAAAGGAATCATAGTAACTATAATTCTTCCAAATATCATCATGCAATGATCAATTATCCATTATTAAGATACAAGGATCTGGTAAAACCTAGAAAATAGGGATCCAGAATTTTAAAAAATTATCACATGCACATTTATGGTACAGTTCGTAATAGTTTTTGGAAAATATCATAATATTTTAACAAACATTAGATAAAATAACCCTACAACAGGTGCGCCAATAAGCATAGCCCAGAAGGGTTATGCTTATTGGCATCTTCACCAGAAGCTTTGTTTTTGTTAGGTAGATGTTCTTTTCATAATAAATGGAATATTTCTAAGAGAAATATCACTTCAGATTGAAATATATTTCAAATAATTGACGTTAACCCCTTCAATACCATTCCATCCTGTTGGTTTTATTACATTACAAACGCTTCAAGGTATTCTCTGCATAAACAGTCGTGCACTAAACAACAGTATTGCATCATACATCGAAGGCCATATTGAATTTTTTTCTTTCCCTTGCGCTGAATTTGAAATTAGTAATCAATCGATTGATTGTTTGAAGTAGATTTCGCTTGTGATTAACATTACTAGTCTATCATTTTATACTTTCGTAGAATGACTGTCAACTCCCTTTGTATTCATGGGAAACATTCAATATCTTTATAATAGGATTTAAAGAATGAATGAAATATTAAATTCAGTCAAAATTTGCTTACAAATTTTTTCTATTCTTTTCCAGATATTTTTATTTACTTTTTTACTTGGGGAACTGTCAAGGAGTATATTTATTAAAAAAATTATCATATAGTTATTGAAAATACAATTTGATTCTTAAATCAGAATGGTTGTCGTTGGTATTCATAAATAGAATTTTCTATTAATTGAATTAAATTTGACATAAGGAATTATTAAAATGTACTCTTTATTATTAATAGTAATTAGAAATGATTTTTGGTATTTAATATATCACTAAGAATAATATTTTTAAAGCTAGTTTTCGCTATTCATGGCAAATAAAATTGATTGATTGATTATATTTTTAATATTTTTATGATGCAGATGTTTTTAAGTAATCTGAGCACTTTAATTTTATAATCACAAAGAATAAAATTAAAATTGTTACAACATATAATTCTGCCACAATATATGAAAAAGCTTCAATATATGTATAATTTTATTTTTTATCGTAAGATTACTTTTGTTTTTCTTCATGCATACCCTTTATAAAAATTTCTTTGTAAATAACCAAAAATATTTTTGATGGTAAAATTTTAATGCTCATAACAATGAAGATTTAATCTTATATCATTTTTTACGATAAGAAGTATAAATTTCAAAGGAATTAAAACAAACATTTATTGCAAAAGCAGATATTACTAATAATGTAAATTTACAACAAAGAAAACTCCAAAATTTTAGTTTCTTATCAGTTTATAATTTACGGATCAAATTTAGCTTACATATTTAATTCATATTTTTAACCGATGTCAGATCCAAATTTTGCAATGCGAAGTCATTTTTGTTGCAAGGAGATCACTCGCAACCATCGGATAAGTAATTTATTCAGTGGACATTTCAACTTTATACTGTATTAATGAAGCAAACATAGAAAAATTCGATACATTCGAAACTTTATTTTTTTTAAATCAATTCTACTCCATTCAAGTTTTATTTTTAAGAATATACAAACAAGATAATGACATTCGTTTAATTTGAAAAATATTGCATTAAAATAAGTTAAAATTCAGGAAATTAAAATTTGAATTGAGTTAGAATTTCTTGATTGTTACACATTTATAGTAGAATCCTTAGCATTTTTGAAAATAAATTTTATATTTGATTGAAGCAGATATCAAGAAATAAATTGCAATCTTACTTCTTGACTTGAATTGCCATGAATTAGTGTATAGTAATCTAACGAATAGGGAAATTAAAACTTACAATTTAATCTTTGACAATTTTAAAAATTTAGCTATGATTCAAACAAAAATATCGATTTTTTTTAACCATAAAGGTTGTTTGTTTCATTACAGTTGAGATCAAAACACTTTTTATCGTTTTTAAATGCTTTCAAAATCAATCATGAAAGATTTCTCTTTTAATTAATGTTTAGAACTCAAATTTCATTATATTGAGCAAAATCTCTATCTTTTTCTATCTACGTCTTTCACCCATTTCAGTTTTCTTGTCTGGCTCTCCAGCTTTTGGAGAGCATTGATTGTTACGAGACAAAGATAACCATGGTTTCAAGTGATTTTCATTCAATTCGAGCAATGCGCATGTTGACTCGAGTCGCTTAAGTATAGCTGACTGGTTTCGAAAACATTGCATCATTTTCGCCTGATGACTCGTTCGATTTGAATTGAAAAAAGATTTTGAAGAACATTTTTGTGCGTAAAACACCGATTGTTCCAAGTACGCGAAAAACATGACATTGAGTGCTCTGTGGCTTGAACTCTTTGAGAATCAAAATTAAAAATATTGTTGTAGTTCATTTTGTTAATATTCCATATGTAAAGACCAAAGCATCGGTTTGAGAAGCTATCTTCCATTGACTGGAGCCTTTAGCACCTTGACTATAGAACAGAAGAAGAAATATAAAATAAAAAAGGCAAGACAAAACATCCATAAGTTAGTTTAAGTCGGCAAAGACGATTAAATTTTTTTTTCCCTAAATAATAATATTATCCAATTTTTGTTTGAATTTTCATTTAACTTTGATAAGAAACTAAAGAGTCAACATTAAGAGAAGAGAAATTGAAGATTAATTTGATCATAATATGAAATGTATGTGATAAAAAAAATTGAAATTTTCTAAAACATTTTTAATTAACTTTACATTTACAATTAACATTTTTAATATAATGTTAATTTTATCAATTTTGAAATTTTTAGGTTACTTTTGATAAAAAATAACTCATTAGCTCTGATGAAATATATTTTAATTATAGTAGACGCATAAAGTTTAAAAAGAATATATATATATATATATATATATATATATATATATATATATATATACACAAAATTATTTGTATTTTCATTATATTTTATTTGAGATAATAAAACTAACCTGCACATCAATATCTAAATATTATTTTTTATAATACATTGTTTGAATATGCATTTATTCAGAGAACTATAACATAAGATTTTATTTAAACCTACCTTAATATTTCATTGAACTATCAAAGCTTGAAAAAATTTAATGTTAAATTTGGATCTCTAGTTCAATTTCAAATCAGCTTTTTATGCAGCGTCTCAAGAAGTTAAAAGAACCACCAGTTTCCATGTACTAAGGCTATTCATTAGACAGAAATTTAACACGTTTATTATTTACAACAGGATGTTCTATGGATAGCTTTTATTCTGTATCCTATTTTATTGTCCTATGTCACTACTCAATCTTCCTCTTTTCAGCAATAGCAGGTTTTCTTTGAAAGCAAAAGTACAACACATGGTTCACATGTGTGCAAGAGGAAATATATTAGTAGAAAATTCGACAAGGCTAATCGAGTCCTGTTTGTAGATGAACCGTATATAATTTATAGTTCTTACCGATGCAATGATTTAAAGATTTCACTCAGACGTTGAAATATTTGCTGAATGTGGCGTGAAAAAAATGGGCATGTCTCAATAATACCTGTCAAGTCACTTGATGAGTCACTTGGAAATCTGGTGCAGTTTCTATTCATTTAACCAACGCAGATGGTCATATTGTTCGACAAAATGATTATAACTGTTGATGCGTATCTAAGATACATATGTATGTGTTATACATTATCAATTTTCAAACTCCTTTTAAACTATTCAACGATTAGTTAGTTGTATTATCTCTAAAGAATCACAATAACTAATATAAAAAAAATTTGTTTCAATACACTACAAATATACAAATTTTAAATTAGAAAAATATATTCACAATGTGTAAATTTTGAATATTTTTGACAAGTAAAATAACATTATCAGTACATTTATAGGGATTACTTTAGTGTATAGAAATTGTTACTTAATATTACAAATTAAATTGATGTGTTAGTTAACTTATTGAAATATATTAAAAATTGCTTTTGCGAAGTAAATGAAAAAGGTCTTTAAAGGAAATAAATTCGATTGAACAAATGTCAATAATGCATTTAAATTGAGAGAAAATTACAAGGTAATGTGACCTGAATGCATAAGTTATAATATATTAAATTACAAATAAAAATTGATGTTATAAAAAATAGATTAGAGAATAACATACTCACAATAAATTTAGATAATGACAATTTTCTAAATTTGTTATATTATATATATAAAACATATTTGATACCCTATGGTGGACAGTTTTACAATGAAGACTAATGTAAGCTCTTTAAAACCCCTAGGATATTTTTGACTTTTAGAAAGATTTCTCATGGAAAAATATAATCACAGTGATATACGAACCATGTTCATATATCACAAGACAACAACCCATAAAATTCCTCGGCACCTACTCCGTCGTATTTACTTGCAAAAATGCTACAGATAACTCCTGCTATTCATTATTGGTTGGAATCGAACCTGGGATCCTTTCTTCCGAAGAATGGTATCCTACTACTCATACCACAGTAAATCTATGAAGAAACATAAAGAAAAATCCAAATGAGTTTTACACCTCAACGTTTAGTTTATACATCGAATATTATAACAGTTGTAAGGCACTACTAATCACTGAATTGTGTCTCTTGAAATTTTGAAATTCTCTCGTACTGTCTGTAAAAACTTTTAACATAAGCGAATTAATACGGTCAGTTTGAATTATTTATCACAAAATGAATCCAATTTATGTGATCAGTTTCATAAATGATATTTTTACTCTCAAAGTTCTGTGGTAAGTATAATGCATAAACTTAAAATACTCCCAATTTTTGAAAAACTAATGATATTTATTTTGATAGACTAAAGCTTTAGAAGTAAACAGTCCAGGTACTTTATGATGATTTAACTTCGTATTATAAAATATCAAGATATCTAAAATTTTATTCAACACCACATTAACCATTTTAATGAAGAGGAAATAAATAGAATGCTTAAAATCCCATATTTTAATTCAATTGAAACGGAAAGCATAGCTAAATCAATTAAATAGGTTTAATTGATATTTAAGAAAATGGCAACATTCTATCCACTTAACTTCATCTCATTATTATATAACATGTACCTTAAAGTTGACTATTTTTAAGCCGTTTTTTTTTATTGTAATACTCTACAAAATCTAAACCTCAATTTCATAAATATAATTTTCTTTTTTACATTTGTAATATAAAAGAATTAATTTTAATGGTTTAAGAAATTTTTATGCCTTTTTTACGAATAAAATTTATTTATGATATTTCAACATTATATATCAGTCTACTTTAAGTTTGTAATATTTTACTATCAAAAGTTTCTAAAAATTTATCTTTTTTTAAAAGCTTCTAAAACTATAATTTTTCGATCTTATTATTGATACGTAATTTAAAATTTAAGTAAATTAAAGATTTTTGATAAATTTTGGAAAAAAGTTACAAAAGTATAATTTTACTGGAAGTGAGAAGTATGATTTCATAACATTGCCTAATATGCTATTAGTTGTTATTTTTCTTGTTATATTAATAGTTGTTGATAAATACCAACAATTGATCTAGTCTTATAAGAGTTATATTTGTTCAAAGGTATTATTTGCTTGTTAAAAAATCAAATCTTTGAATGCCAAAAGATACTTTTTTTAAATATTTTTAATATGAAAGTTCTACTACATTTGTTACCCTTGCAATACGTAATGTTCAAAAATAGATTGAAATATTTTTAGCAATTTTTGTTATATTGTAAAAAAACACATTAGGAACTAATTTTGTTTTGTAGAAAAAGACAAATCACAGTTAGCAGATTACACAAATTATTTTTGAAATGCACTTATTCTTCAAATAAGCAGGATAGCTCGAAATGTGCGAAAGGGATATCTTTGTAGGAATTTCCTTGGTAAAACGCCCACTAGTCCAGATATTTACCTCAAACTTATTGCTTGGGGAAGAGGAGATAATGGGTTTAAGGAATGAAAAACGTTTCTATACAATACCGTGAAGCCTCTAACCAGGTGTGAACTGTCTACCGACTTTGAAATTAGTCACGCGCATTTATCATCCGGATGACATCTTCAGAAGAAGTCAACTACCATGTATCATAAGATAAATTGGTGACATATTTGTACTTTGTATTTATGGAGGCATACACATAAATAATCCATCGAAATGTGAATAACATAATGCATTCCATTGTATCATTTTCTGTCATAAAATATTTCTTAGTGTGTAAAAAAAAAAAAAAAACATTCTTAAAATGGATATACAAGAAAAATTAATTAATATTTTGCTTAATCCTTTTCTTAATTTTAAAAAATAATTTAACTCAACTGTAATGATCTTATTCTGATAAATTTAGTAAAGAAGAGAGATTGGGACATCTTTTCCTACTAAGTAAACACTCTAATTTCCCTCCAAATATTTGCAGTCAAGGTACTGTAATAGCTGTCTTATGACTTTTTCATTTCTTTATTAGGCATAAGGCAATTTTCCATTCAAAAATCTATTAGATTGATGTATAGTAAACATTGAAACATTTAGATTTGGTGTGTTCGTCACTCTATAGCTATATTTTGCATATAAGGACTAACTTGACCAGGGCCCACAGTTTAAAATGAATCAAAACAATACAAGCATCTAAGATTGAAGTGGGAATCGAGTCAACGAAATATTAAACTAAATCCCATATGATTCGAATGCCAGCTTTGAGAATCGTAGACCGAGCAATAATGAAATACTTAGTTGTAATTTCAAGGAGCATTATTTAGTTCATATATGTACTATGTAATGTATAATATATTTCACGTGTACTCAGAGAGATAAAATCATTAGATATGATAATATCTTTAATTTGTTTTGTAAAACTTTAGTTTGATTTAAATGACATTATTATAAATATTTTTCTATTTTTATTATTTGTTTAATATAAATCATTAAAATGTTTTATTTTTAGTAATAAATACTATATTTTAGAAAACTAATTATTCATTTGCGAAATATAGTTATAGATTTGAGAAGGAAGAACATCTAAAAAAATAAACTTCACAAGCATTAAAGTAACTCAATTAAGATTAATTTTCGATCACAGTTTTCTGGAATGAAAAGCTTAGTCTTGATTTTAATTTGGCTTTCTATTTATTCAAACAACGGTAATTATAATATGACTTTTAATAGTTGGGTGTCTGAAGAGCAAACAAGTGTTCGATGAACTTACTAAATTTAGAAAAGTATCTTATTTAAGTTTATTTTTTTTAATGATAAAAATAAAATAATGGAAGACAAACAAAATGTTTATAGCAATAAAAAGTATTAGTAATTTTTAAGAAATGTTTTGTTCATGAATAAATTGCATAGTGAAACATGAATTTGAACTGCAAAGAAATCTAAAAAATTTAATACTTAAATAACTATTTAAAAAAACAAATTCGAAATATATTTTAAAAAACGAAAAAATGATATAACTAGTATGAAAAGTAAGATACGACGATTTTTAATTCAAGTAAGAAAAACCAAAACTATCTCGCTCTAAATTATACCGAATCAACTCGAATATAAGAAACGAAAGCAAGTAACCCAAATAATACTTTCCGCCTATAAAATTCTTTTATTGGCGATAAAAAGTATATCCATTGGCAAAGTAAGGAGTGGGATTCTTATGTATGTAAAATAATAATTCATTCTTAATAAGTAAAAGTAATTACAGCTAATACTATTTACATACAGCAGTTTATACTGCAAGTATTTAATGACTGTTGAGAAACGTAGCTATTTGGACTGTCGCTCTAGCACTTAATATCGGAAAAAAAAAGACTAATGAAAATTACTTTTACACAGTTCAGTGATGAATTTGCAAATAACTTCAACAGCTGTCAATGTTGGAAATGGCAACACTATTGTTGGGAATCCGTTAAGGCACTTTTTTTTTAATGAAAGGGTAATAATAAAATAATCAAACTTCAAAAGTTCAAAACCCATTCGCCTCTGTGTTATGAATAAAACACTGTAAATAAGTAGAAAAAATGAGCATTAAACTATTTCAGAAGCGTCGGAGGAAAAGTAGAATTAAATAAAGAAGCAAAAACTCTCGTCTGGTTCGACGACAAGAACCACCTTTTCCTTAATTAAGCTATTCTGTTTCCCGTTTCATGAAAGAGGTGATGTTTCCTAAATAGGTCAGGGTCGTGTTCACACCTGGGTCGCTTGCACAGTGAGAATATTTGTAATGGATCTCCACAAGAAATCATAGTTGTCAAAAGTGAGCTATTCATTTCCAAAAAGCTGCATAGCTGAGACAGTATTAAGACAGAATGAGGTTCGAAGATTTTCTCTTCGATTTGACGTTGCTTTCAGAACATCTGCCATGTTTCTTTCAAACGGGAAAAAACTATATTTGGCAGCTACGACTTATTTATTAGAACTTCAAATTATTAAAACTATAGCCTTGAAAACAACTGTTTATTTATTCATAAGAATCGAATATCTAAACTAAGTTCCTAGAGCTCATTTTGCAGCAGCAGAGCAATTTGTTAGTAATAAGTTAAATCTTTGGATATAAGAGATTATATCATTTAAAGAAAATCATAATAAGAGTTTCTCACTCCATAAAATGTGATTGTCTGGATAATATTGAATTGATCTTGAATTCACGAGAATTCTAGAATTTTCGCATACAATTTTATAATGACACATTTTCTGTCACTTGACTTTTAAAGGAAAATAAGAGGTTATGACAATTCCTTAACTTATGAAGTATTAGAGTAAAGTACCAATTCAAATTACAAAACAGGGAATTATTTTGAATTTGATCGAGTTATGTTGAAAAATATACATTGAATATGGTGAAAAGTTATGATAAGACTGACATGAATACCTGAATAATAAAACTAAAGGTTGTTTCACTTTTTAAAAATCAAACACCATACTCTTTCATAGACATTTTTAACATAAATATTTTAATTTATTAAAGTTCTCAATAAGGTTACAAAATAATATTAATGATTCTTAATTGAACAACGAAGTTCAATAGCGTAGTGGTAGCGCCTTCGCGCACCCACAAAACTGATCCCCAGATTCGATTCTCGGGTTGGGATAAGTCGACTCAATATAAGATCTTGTTCAAATGTAAAATATAAAAAGTTATTTTAAATTTCGACAATACTTTATGCAGATTCTGTATGTGTATTATACGTGAAAAAATATTTTTCGTTATGTATATATGTTCT
Source organism: Latrodectus geometricus (assembly GCA_026290005.1). Classification (NCBI taxonomy): domain Eukaryota; kingdom Metazoa; phylum Arthropoda; class Arachnida; order Araneae; family Theridiidae; genus Latrodectus; species Latrodectus geometricus. The sequence goes on along the minus strand of JAPDSC010101393.1, from coordinate 210,286 downwards.
TACTTCTCAGAACTAGTATTAATATCAAATGTTTTTTTTCAACATTGTGTGTATTGTGAGTGAAATTGCTAATAAATAGTCAGCTACTTGCAGTTAGTTTTATTCTGCATTGTTGAAGGATTTGATAAATGAGCATTCTTTTTTTTCTTTTTTTTTCTTTTTTTTTTTTTTTTCCTGGATGAAACTTTATCATAAAAAGAATAAGTTTTCCAAATAATTTTCATTACAAAATAACGAAATTGCTTTATTTGCGACTGATGCTAATTAAATATGCCAATTATTAGATAACAACGAAATCTAAATTTCAGGAAAAAAACTATTAGTGACATTTTTTTTTATGTTCTTTAAGTTTATGTATATACTCAAGTAAGAAGCAAAAAAAAAAAAAAAATATGTTTTGGGAAAATATCAAAAACTACGTTTCACTATGCAATAATTGTTATTAGCCTTCTGTTAATACTTTTTATAACTCATCCGTATGACATTTAATGGAAGATACTATAGCTAATCTAAGTTTTTAGGTCAATGATGAGTAATATCCCAAATTGGATGTAATTATTAAGATACGTGTAGGTCTCACTTCGACCCATAATTTGCTAACCATTTTCAATTGGCAAATACATGATTACCTTAACATCCTGCAAGAATTCAAAAAGCGTGAGGTTAAAGTTATCACCTTCAAAATAAATATACTTAATTTGAAAATGAAAATGCTTTTAACTATTACAAGTTGAAACAATGTTTATATATAATTATTTTTTTCATTTAGAAAATTTACCTTCATTTCTTTAATGAGAATCTATTTCTTAATAAAATTATTAATAAAAATGAGAAATAAAATATTTTGAAATTATAGTTACTGATTAAGTAATGATAAATTAATATCTCTGAAGCAGTTATTTGTAATATCTACTCGAATTTCAAGATAAAAAGAAATCTTTATCATTTTCTGATCTTGTAAATCACTTGGAAAACGGGTTGGCAATTGTTATTCGAATAATCTGCAGAGCACATTCATTTTTAGAAATCGAAGAAAATATGCAATGTTACATATTAATAACCTTTAATGCGAAATAATGCAAAAGAATATAATGTGAACTACAAATAAAATAAAGGAAATTCAAATGAACTTTTTATTTGTCACCCTGATTTTTTGGTAACACATTCTACCATGAAAAAAAAATATTATTTTCATCTTTTTATCACATAGTGGTTAAGATAATGTTACTGTTTTATAATATGCGTGTGCCTAATTCATAATATATTCCATAGTTCTCATTTTTAAATGAGCGTTTGGATATTTTAGTTTTGAAACATCCACCGGATAATCTGACATAATTAAATATGAAACTATATCTTAATCAACGCAATTTAAACTGTATCATCTAAATTTCATAAATCTAAATTTATTGAATCAGATAAGTAAAATGAACGTGCAATATTGTAGATAACCTCTTTTGCGATGTGTAATTTTATAATATAACACATTCCACAAGAACTTAATTTTAACACAAATCAATATTTTTATGTGATAAAAATACAGTAGTCTAACTTCATCTCTGTAATTCTTAGACTATGTTTCGTTCACTTTTTGGACACTTAAGCTGACTCATCTGAGACCTATTATTTTATATACGAGGGTTACTCTGAAATTTTTGAGATACGCGCATATGAGAATTTACAATATAAAAATATCGGTTTAATTTTAAAATACAAAGTATTTTAACACAGAAGACGATTTTTTACTGACTTACTTCAACTTGTTTAGTATAGAATAAATTTTAAATAGAAGAGAAAATGGAGTTGACGCGTGAACATTTTCGCGCTATGATTTTCTACGATTTTAAAGCAGGATTAAATCAAGAAGAATGCGTTCAACGGTTGCAATTAGCATTTGGTGATGAATCTCCAGCTCGTGCTACTGTATTCAGATGATTTAGAGAATTTAGAAGAGGTCGCAATTTTCTTCAGGATGAAGAACACACAGGAAGGCTGCCGTCGGCAGTAATCCCGGATAATGTGTCTGCCATACGAAAAATATTAATGGATGATAATCTCTGTACCTATCAAATGATACAGAAGGAACTTAACTTTGGATCCGCAGCCATACACAAAATCATTCATAAAGAATTACATATGAAAAAAGTAGTTTGCCGTTAGGTTCCCCATAATCTAACTGAGCACTACAAAGAGGAGCTTGTCAGAATCAGTAAAGAAACTCTTAAACTGCTATATGATGGTGGCCACCACATCATTTCTAAAATTGTAACAGGTGATGAAACGTACATACTGTTTATTGACGTTCTAACACGTCAAGAAAGCAAAGTATGGGTCTTTGAAGATGATCCCACGCCGACAATGGTGAAAAAACAACGCGTACTAAAAAAAGTTATGTATGCCGTTTTCTTCAGAAGTACGGGATTGGTCAAAGCCATCAAGTTGGAAGGACAGAAGACAGTAACAGTAAACTGGTATACCACTAAGTGTCTTCCAGAAATTCTACAAGAACTGAATATTAGGGAACTAATGCTTCACCAAGACAATGCATCTTCATATACAGCTAGATTAACAGTTGAGTTTCTTCAACAAAAACAAATTAAAGTGATCGAACATCCACCGTATTCTCCTGATCTAGCTATGTGCGAATTTTGGTTATTCTTAAATCTAAAAAAGAACTTACGTGGACGTCGTTTTCATTCAGAAGAAGAGATTGATGTGGCTATAAATGCATTTTTTTCATCTATTCCAAGAAATGAATGGCTTGAGGCATTTAATCTATGGAAAATTCATCTACAAAAGTGCATTGATGCTGGAGGAGACTACTTTGAACACATCTAAAATTTTGTAAGTGTAACTTTAAAAACCTAGTTGTAATCCAAAAATTTCAGAGTGACCCTCGTATAAGTGAATTCCGAGCTCAATCTTTCAAGCTTAGATGAGAATGAAACCCATGAATTGTTGAACTGAAGACCAGAGAGCTAAATATTCATTTGTCAACTTGGTTAGATTTCTTAAGAATAATAGTTGTTCACAGAGTCATCATTTGGTTTTCACAACTGTAAAGATTTTACTATATAAATAAAGTAGAATAATAAGACGTACATATTAAAATTGGATGTACATTTAAAAAATTACTTTGATCACTAAGCAACTAATATGTTCCCAATGATCATAGTTCTATTTAAAATGCTCGCTTTTCACTTGCACACATAAAATGCATTTGGAAACACACACTACTTTTTCCAGTTTCCTACGTTTAAATTTCATATAATTTTTTTTTACTTATTGAGTTAAAATATAATAAATACAAAAAAAAAGTTATTGAGATTCCTTATTCACATTTTTGAAACAAAAATGTAAACAGAAAAATGTAAATTGATAAATCGGTAGAAATTTCAGCAGCAATTGAAGAAAAATATTAAGATTAAAAAAATTCCTGAAGAAATATTGGAATTAGGACATTTTTTAGTTAGTACTTTTTAAAAATTAAAAAAAAAAACTTATTTTTCGTTGAAATTTGAAGCAAAAAACAGATTTACCTAATATGATATTAACTGAAATAGAGATACGTATATAAAATTCTTTTACATACAATATTTTATTTCTTTAGCATTAATTTAGGTATGAATAGTATCATCTTATATTTAATCAATTAAGGAATTTTGTTGTTTTATTTTTGTGTTTTTTTAACAATTTACCAAAAATAATACATTTAAATTCCACTTATATTTAAAGTAGTTTCTACAAAGTTAATAAACTGAATAAATAACTTCATTTCTCTGCGTTATTCTATTATATATATGATTAAATTCGTTAACTACACAGTTAAATAAGAAACTAATTAATGTTGCCCAAAATACATACATAAAAGTGATATTATTAAATCAAAAAGAAATTATCAATGTTGTACAATAATGTGAGAATAACTCAGATTTAAAATATTAGTTTGTAAAATATTTAATTCGAGCAGATCAATTTGTAAAAGAATGCTCATTTTTTTATTTTGTAAATATTAGGTTTATTGATAGAAATAAACTGAACCTTGATAAGAACACGTCCTTTGCTCATGCGAAAGAATAGAAATGCTTCCTAAAGATAAAAACTAGAAAAGTAAACTGAATCACTGTCACTATCACATTTCCATGTAAACACAAATTGATTTCATTCAAATGTAAACACATAAGATTTCCATGATTGAAAAATCGTGGAATTCTTATGTGTTTACATTTCATAAAATCCATAAACATTGAATATTTTCTTTATTTTTGAGATTCAGCAAATCTCATTTTATTCTGGAATCCTATGACATTGAATCTATCCTATATGAGAAAAGCAGAAAAGAGTACGTTCAGCAATTTTTATTTTTTGAACCTCACCTCTCTCTCTCCCTAGAGAGAGAGAGGGAGAAAGATAGAACTCAGAGATTTCAATAATTAATTGGAGTTAAAAAGAATCTTTATAGCGTTGAATAAATATTTTTTTCTTATGAAAAATAGTTTCAAATCAATTTCTAATACAATTAGAATAGCATATTTTTCATTTTTAAAAATTAATTTACATGTTTCCGATATGTGATAATAGTTCTATTAAGTTTTTAAGGGAATTTTTTAATCAATTTTAAGCAGTTAATTAACTGAGCAAATAAACATTTTAAGATAAAATTTTAATAAAACAAACTTCAATTACATTACAGTTATCGTAAGATTTATAAAAAGCCTAACCTTATCAATAATATATATAGAAGTTGCTCTTAACACTATTAACTTTTATTAATCTTGATTATTTGAGCTTAACGACACAAAATATTAAATATATACCATTATCAGAGCGTAATAAAGGATAAAAACAAACCTCTCTCAATTAATGGAATCATAAGTTTTTCCAAGAATTTCCTGTCTGTTCCTCTTAACAGTTACTCACATTTAGATCTGTAATGCGCACAATACATTAATTAGTTCGTGATGGGTAATCACTAAAGTGATCACCTCATGACGCGACAGGGCCGTGAAAATACACCCACACTTGGCGTCAGAGGCGCGGACACAAATCATTTACATCAAAAATGTCCAGTAATTAGTATATCTGAATGACAGAGACCCCTTCTACCGTAATTTTTAATGAAAGCTCTCCTTAACGGGTATTTAGTGGGAGGATCACGTGATGTCGTGATTCATGAGCCGACCATTTGGTGAAATATTTATTACGGGAAATGGTTATCCGTCGCCATGCCGTGAGAGAGCAACGAGTTTGTTTACTGAGATTGTCATTGCATATTTAAGATCCATTCAAATTTTAAAGAGAATATTTACAATATTTTCTTTTTCTCCGAACGAGTTCAAATCTATAAAAATAAAATCTTAAATCTTTATTCTATGTATTCATCAAAGTTTCGCCAGGAATAATTGAGAACGACTGTACGAAAATGAATGAAACTTATGCCAAGATGTAGATCAGGAGCTAACTTAAAATAGTGACTTTATATTTAATTTTAGAAATTTGATATGTATTTATAATTCATTCAAATTACAATTAACGATCATTCAAACGCATTGTAAAATTGCTCGTGATGTGATGCATACCGTTCTGGAAGTATTTCGCTTCAAGAATAGAATATTTTCATGAATCCGTAACTTTTGAAAGCAAAAATACATTTATAGCAATAAATAGTTTCTTTGCACATTCTCACATAACTTTAAAAATAAGGATATTTACTTTTTTGATTTTCGAAAAAAAAAAAAAAAAAAGTTTTGCCTAATGTGTTTTCGATTTCACCAGTAAGTTACAGACCGGGAATGTTTAGGAAAGTAGATGAAAGAAAATATTTAATAGCTTCGTAACTAAAGGAAATATTTTCAAACGTTCCACACTTCATTCAATTTTTTTTTTAGCTGATAAATACACGAGATCTCATTTCGAAATGAAAAACAACGTTTTGAACAAAGCTTAGTAAATTGTATGTATCGTTATTTTCTAAATCAAAGTTTCCCATGACAGCTTACCAAGTGCTTTTCACTGGAAGCCTCACCGTAAGCTAATACACCATAATTTATTAAAGAACTCCAATTATTTTATCGTATTTAGTCGAAATGAAGTATAACAAAAATAATAAACGATAAAGAAGTAGCAATTGAAAATTTTGTTAAGAAGTTCACTTTCTAATCAAGTTTACTACAAAAATTTATCATAGTGTATTTGACACCAATAACTCAAAAATTTCTATTTTTAATTATTAAATTCAAAACAGCATGGGTGAAAAAGTAATCATTGATTTAAGACCCGAGCAAGAAAACTGGCCTTTATAAAAGACAGATAAAAAATTTTTCAAGAAAAATCTTCCAATATCTCATTGCAGAAAATCTATCAAATTGTTAAATAAATATTGTGAAGAGCAAATATTTTTGAATTCAATTCAATAAATATAAAAAAAAATTATATGAGTGATTAATAGGAAATCTTTAAATAATTTTGATTATTTTTAAATGCTAAAGCTTAACCCAGTTTTATCAAATTAAATAGTGTTAGACATATAAAATAGTATTGACATACACAATTATAGAGAAAAATAAATCTTTAAAATGTATTTAAACTAAAACTTATGTCAACATCAGAAAACCAACTGTTGCTTTTAAAATATATAACATATATTAATATCAATAAAAGACGAGTTTAAAATATTTATTTTTTGGTATTCCAATATTGGCAAAAAGTTTAAATTGGTACGCTAATCTGAGTTCTACGAAATCTCATAATATGTAAGAGTTTTGACAATATTTTTTACAATTTAGAAGGGAAATATTTTTAATCAAGCTATTCACAATTCAACAGTGTAACAGAGATTTTACAGCTTCCTAATCAAAAGAACAATCAAGTGAAAAAAGAATACTTCAATTTAATGACTATCACGATAATTCCACGATGTGGTTTTCGCATGAGATATCAACCGAGTCTATTTTGGAAAACACGGCATTGCCAAGATGCGACGCAGAGCAACAATTCTTCGGTGAAAGTTAAAACCGAACAAAGAGCTGTGAAAAAGTAACTTTCATTTTACGGTCGCGGAATTCATGAGTCGTTAATTGGGGAATGCTCTCACTATTTTGAATTATTGTCTTATTTTTATGTTTTAAACACTGCCAGAAAAGGTTCTACATGCGCTTAAAGACATCCTTACTCAACAAGAGGAGGCGTAAAAAATCACAACGTCAGCCGGGCACCAGATGAAAAATCGGGTGTACAATGAATGCAACAATCAGGCAATAAAATGGGGGAAAAAAAGAATTACGATAATAACGCTATTAATTTCTTAAGTTTTCTTCTTGGTTTACCACACACACAATTTTACACACTTATATATTATTTTTCTAGAAATGTAGATGATTATTATTCAGAGAACAAAAAATAAATTAACTTTTAAGAAAATGTAACATTAGTAAATAAATAATAGATTTAAAGATAGTGCTTAATGCTTGCATAGTTATTTCATTTTAACATGTTTTACAAACATATTTTTTATTATTTTGTGCAAACTTTATGCATACACTACTAAAAAATTTTAATGAGAAACTTCGATCAGTTAATTTGCTTGTTGGCCAACGGTCATCATTCCATTAATTTGTGAATGGCATTTACACTTAAAATCATTGCATTGCAGCGTTTTTAATGTACTCAAATTATTTGGTATTGTTCTAAGCTTTTGCAATTTTAAGCACTACATACAAATATACATATCTCAGGAAAAAGCTTTGGAGGATTTTTAAAAATAAAATTGATTCAACTAAAAGTAGCTTGAGAAATCGTGTACTCAAACAGAAGAAAGTTCATGGTTACCGATCATCACATGCAATATTTTATATTTCAATAAAAAACAGAAATTTTTTTTAAATGTTCATCAGAAATTTATTTTAAAAAAGAATCACGCAAATTTTAAATTATTCACTAATGAAAAAACTATAAGTAAAACAAAAATAAATGAATGTAAGAAATCTCTTTTTGATTGTAATCATTCATTAATCGATAAAAATGTAATAAAACAACACAAACTGATATTAAACTTGTAACACGATCGATGCTGAAAATCCGAAAGCTGTTTTTCTCACATAGGAAGTTGAAAATAATAGAATTTTTCAAGATATTTAGTCCCAATTTCCTTTTTTGCACTAATTATTGCATCAACTTAGTCTAAAGACACAACATCGTTCTTCGAAAAGAAAGGTCCCGGATTTGATCTCAGCTGCAATTGAATATACTTTTGTCTTTTGCATGTTTTTGTATTTATTAAAGAAAAGTATTCTCGAAAAAGGGGAAAGTGTCAAATGTCTCACAATTTTCGTCGGTTGTTAGGCTAATATTATTATTCACGCTATTTCAAGCAGAGAAAAATGGGCCTCATTGTAGTTGTAAATAGGAACGGGTTCTTCCGAGTACAGGATCATGAGTTCGATCTTAGTTACTTAAGAAAATAAGTTGATTGTTACATTTGTGCTTTCGGCATAAGTAATTTCCCAAGTTGTAACACACTTGAATGTGGAATATTATGCATGAAATGTTCTTTCAAGAAGTCATAGCGCGATGGAAGTTCAAAATAACCTAACAGAGCACTTAAACTATCCACTATGAGGTTTCATAAAAATTATAGAATTAAGTTCTATTTAATTTCGTATAAAACTTTATTTATATTTTCAATAGTAATAATGAGGTTTAATTTCTTTCAGTTTTCAATTTTATTCGAAATTTTTGTTAAATGAAGTTATTTTGTTTCATGATACGAAATATTGCTATAACCACGTTGAAGATAAAATAAGATTATCAATATGAATGTTGCTCTTAAATGATAGAAGTACATGAAACTCTAGGATGTAATTGATTTAAATTTTTCTAATTAAATATTTATTAAATAGTAAAAAATAAATAAAAAAAATTAAAACATGTATAAATGTTTTAATTTTTTTAAAACAAAATTATACATGTTTTAAAAAAGCTAAAAGTTAAATAGGACATTATAATAGCAAAATGTCAAAACAAATCTCTTCAATAAATTTTATAAATAGACAAATCGAATACGGAATAAGATATGACTAATCGTTTTCTATAACTTAAACAAAGTAATACATATTTATCATAAAAATGTTGAAAACGAAAACACGTTTATCACACGTAATTCAATCTGATATTACAGGTGTATCTTTTATGTTCAGAAATAAAATCAGTAATGCATAATAAAGCTTTAAATAAAAGCAAAGTAGAAATTTATGTAATAATGACTACGTAAATATAAAATGGCTTCGATACATTCAGAATAGCTCACAGTATATATATATATAGATGTTAAAAAATAAGGAGGTATTTAGTATCCAAAAATCTAGAAGTTCATATATCATAGGAAATGAGTTTTTTAAAAAAAGCTATATAAAAATTAAATAATCCATTGACAAAAAGTAATAAAGCAATAGCACTATTCTACCTTCAATATTAAAACATGTAATTGTATTTCCGGAAAACAAACAGCAATAAATATTGAGTTTCTGAAATATTCATGAAAACTTTCTTTTTATTCACAAAATCATATAGGTTTATCTTAATTATATAGGTTTAACATGTATAGTAATAGCGGGAAAGAGTTCACCAGCTTTCGTGAGACTTAGTGAAAAAATATGCACTAAGCTTTTGGAGCAAAACTGCGATTTGGAAAAAAACAACGGTATTTACTATTTACTCAGTTTTGTTCAAAACTCTGTTTTGCCGTACGAAATTAGGTCTCATGTATTTAAAATAAATGAGATGTGGAATGTTTGAAAATTCCTTTCAGTCACAAAGTTATTAAATACTGAAGTATGGATTTTTTCAACCTCATTCTAATGTATTTCCGACCGGAAGCGCAGAAGGAGAAATTAATACACGTTTGCTACGGTAAAAAACATTACTTTCCATTACATTACTTTTTCAAAAATTGGAAAAAAAAGTTTAAAAATTGTATCGAATAAGTAGAAAAAAATGAGATCCAATGTTGTGCACGTTTTTTTTCTATAAAACCCCATTTATTACGATAACTTTAAAATGGCAGAAAAATTACAAGATTTAGTCATTAAAAGGAGCAGGTTTCCAAAACAGTAAACATCCTTTGAAATAATTATATTGAGCCAAAAATATTAACAATGAGATGAGCACAAATCGTCATTAATTATGGTTACACACATTACAATGAATTTCATTACAACATTTGATTACAAACTCTGTAATGAAAATCTTGAAGTATAGCCTATTTTGAGTAAGCTAGACGTCATCCTGATACAAATTTCCAAGCATTCAATGCAGCCGTTTTAATTTATCTCCGGGGAAAAAGCTGGGAAACAAACAGAAGTATGACTCAATTCGTATTTAGACGTTCTTATCATGAGATAAAAACATGAGGAAATCTATGCATTCTCATCTTTCAAAGAATGCTTAAAAGTTTGATTGATAAACCCTAGAGAATTTGTACTATATTTAAAGTGCATATCGAAAAAAAAAAAAAAAAAAAAAAAACCTGCAACTATTATTACTTAATAATTACTAAAGAAAATGCTTGAATTACATTTTCAATTAGTTTCCCTAATTTATAAAAGTTGCAGAATTTTATTCTAAATATTTTTAATTTATTGGAAATATTTTTTCGTATCATTGAAGTATACATTTAAGATGAAATATGAATAAGTGAGCAAAAAGAGAAAAATAAAAATAATTAAAAATTTTGTTTAGGATTTTTACAATATGGTTATTTTTATTATATATTTTATAATATTATTGTAATAATATTGATTAGTATTATTACAATATGGTTATTTTTTTAGTATGAGACTAATTTGACTAAGAACTACATTTTAAAATGGATTCTGAGCAATTTCAAACATTTACAACCCAAATGAAAGTCGAAATTAAAAATTGTTGAATCTAAAATGCTTGGGGTTTATGCTTTTTGTCTATATCAAAAAGCTTTAAACATTTTTATAAAAGTTAATAATCTCATAAATTCACGTAAGTATATATTTATCTATATTGCAATATACAGCTCGTACTTTGTGATGACAATTAAAATCTTTTGTAACACTGGCAGGTTCTCTTCATAAAATACTTTAGCAATTGTAATTTGAATTAGTCTTTCACGATCACGTTTTGCATACGAATGCTAATCGAACCAGGATCTATTTAAAGTAGATTCCGATTCACTACAAGCAACCATATTCGAGGCGGGCATAAAATCAGCAAAACGTAATGCCAAAATGCTAACCATATTTTTGCTATTTCGAATTGCTCCGCAGAGGAGTCTAAATGGCGTAAGCATGTAGTTGAGTGATCAGGGCTCTGAGTTACAATCTATCAGTTGGTAGTTTTGACTGCTACTTCAGCTCGTAAATATTTTCAGTGAGTAGGGAATCCAATTTAAACAATAAGCCATGGTCGGATTAGCTTTTTAACTCAAAAATCTGAAACAAAAGTCCTAAAATATTAAATTTTCTCAATGATTTTTTTGCAAAATCATGGATATTGATTTATATATACTTCAACAACTTAATATGCAAATAAAATTCTAATTTTACACAGCGATCTATTGCTTTTTTTAAAACTATAATTTTTCAATTCAAACAATGTTATTGATATAAAAAATTTTAAATTAACTATATTTATAAACAAGAATGAAACTAATTTTTTTATTCTTACACACTCTTACAAAAACTTATTTGTTGCTTACAGTATTCTTTCAAAGTATGCTTTAAAAGTAAATATTTTACAAATATTAGAAAGAAAATAAACTTTTTCTCCAAAGTTTTCGATAATAAATTGATAGAATTAATTTTATAACTAACGATTTCAGAGTTAAACAAAAAATGTCATTCTGTTCTTACAAATAATTTTCTGGTATATTTAAGTTAAACAAAAGATATTTAACATATTAAAATATGTTTCTTCAGTAAAACAATTCCAAGATTTTAACATCACTTATGAAAATTAGCTAGTTACGTTATTCATATACAAAATGTGTACAATTCTGTAGGGCAAAATATAAATTAATGACGCTTTTTCTGCAAAGACAGCTGTAAAATTGATCCATTTTATCGATTTATGACTTTCTTACACACTAACACTAATCGACAAAGATTTATAGTTTAAAATAGCTTTTTTATAATTCATTCATTATGAATATATTTGCACGTAGTGGGAATTGGCCTCCTGAACTGCTGAATTGTAGGCAAAACATAATCAGCTTGCCATAAATTGTGATAATAGCTCAAGACATTAGAATTTATATCGAATATTATTGTAGAAATAATTGCAAGGGCAAGAAACATTTTTTATATTATTTTATTTTTGGATAACTATTTCAATATTCTATTGTACTGTTTAGCTAAGATTTTTCTAAAATAATACTCAAATTCCAAAATAATTTTTAAGTTCATACTATTGAAATTTATTTGGTTCTTACTATTGAATTTTATTTTTATAAACCAAGAATTATTGATAAAAAAGTGTTTGACACAAAAAACATCTATCTGAAGGTGGGATTTGAACTCAAATTTTCACGTTGAAATCTATTCACAAATAGAAAAATTGAAGAAACAGTTGAAAGTTATATAAATTAAAAGTAATAAGAGATGACTAGTAATAATGATGTAACCCAAGCCATTAATAACTTGTTAGAATACTATGAATAAATGATTCAAGACTTAAAACAAATACATTTCCAATGCTTCAGCAGGATGGTACAAACATGACAGGATTAGAAATATTCAAATGTTTAGTTGGTTGGATTTTAAAAAGCAAGATCCAAAAAGGACAAGTTGTACCAAAGTCATTTTAAAAGAAGAGACGAAACAAACAAGTCGAAGGAAAAAGCCAAGACAAAGAAGAAAAGAGACCAATGTTAACATTATTTCCAACCAGCCAAAAAAAATTTTAAATATTCAATATTAAACTACAAGTTGATGCTTCAAAAATAAAAATCTTAGACAAACGTGAACGCCATACTTGCTACCATTATAATAAACGCGCGTATTAATTAACTTTTAATATACAATAATTTGTTTTAAATTAAAAAATGTTATTTGAAAAAATATAAAAGACTAAAAAGTGAAAATAAAATACACATTACAGATAGATAATTTTATAATATAAAACAAAAATTCTTTAGATTCATTATTCTTGATATCTTAATTAATTTACTTGGCTAGTTTTACGAGAAGCATACTTAGTTCTTGAGTCAAATTCAATTAAGTTGATATACTATAATTTTTATTAATATTGACGAAATCTCTCATATGAAAATTTTGTAACTTAAATATAACAGTGAATGAATATTTTTTCATAGAATAAGTATTTTTATGAATATCTCACAGAGATAGTAGGCTTCATTCATATGTCACAAGAATATGACACATTATTATTTATGACCATTGTAACCTGGTTGAGAAGGACGCCATTCTCATTGATTGAAGGGGGTGACTTCTGTTTCCTACAAACAGGAGATTCAACTGCCATCAATGAACAGGATGGAACACGATGGCTGGTCCCAATTTCTCTATGTGAAATTAAATTTCTAGGAGTGGCTTATTAAGTTTGGGGAGCCTTATAGTTAGTCTGTTTCTAATTTATGAAGATTCAACCACAACTTCAGGGCAACCCTATTGAGTGCTCTCTACATAAGTACATCAATTTTGTGAATTTACTGTGCAAAAGGATGAAATTCTCTAACGGCTGGACATTAAAAGAAGAATATAATTTATAGTTGAAACATGAATACAACTGAATTCTCCAAGAAGGGCATATATAAATTAGAATAACTCCAAAAATTTATGGCATAGCTAGTATGAATAATGAGAGCACAGGTTCAATATTTTGTGGGTTCGTCTCCAACTTTGGATGAGGATGTTTGCAATTGTTCGGAATCCACTTTAAATTGTAAATCCCGAATTAATTGGCCCTTAGGGGAAAAAAGACAATAGAACAAAAAATAAAACCAAAATTCATCTTGAATGAATTAATGTAAAGTAAGAATTAATCCATTATCCCTTAGAACCTTCTTTTTCAGAAGTTACTATGATATATTTTTTTTAAACTATAATACTTTGTTAAGAAAATAGAATAGTAGTTTTTCTGGTTTTGAATTTTATGTTTCTGAAAACAGTTTGACTGAATACTTGCAGTTTTGTATGCTTACAAGATTCAAAAAGAATATTTTCTAAAAAAACTTTTAATGAAGTAAATTGAAATAACTATTTTCTCAATACATCTCAAATAATTGACATATTTCTGCAATATTTTATATGCTGTATGTATTTGTTTGTATTGCTTAAGCTCACGCAGCCCACTATGATCAAATGTTTCTATATATATTAACACTTCAGAGAAAACACATATTTCAGAGTATTGGTTTTATAGAGATTAAAATTTTAAATTTCCAGCTATTTATGTTAAACTCAAAGAATCCTTATGGAAATAATTATAAATAAATTCATTGAAAAATATTATATAGCAATTTTTTTCTTAAAATAGATTTGTTATGTATAAATAAAGTTCTATTGTCTTATAAATGTAAACAATGCAATAATACACATATATATATATATATATATATATATATATATATATATATATATATATATATA
>JAPDSC010101393.1:147263-195640 GCA_026290005.1 Latrodectus geometricus | reverse complement strand
ATATATATATATATATATATATATATATATATATATATATATATATAAATTTCTGCCTTTTGAATTAAAAAATTACTTAGAGTTATAATTTAAAAAATGATATATGCTACTTTTAATTTAAATTTTATGTCAAAATGGTGTTATTTTAAATAGTTTTTTTTAAGTATTTTAAATATATTACGATAAAATTTAAAATTAATATTTGACAGATTTTTGCGATTATTAATACTTCTGAGAAATGCATTACAATGTTTAAGATATACAAATATGCATACAAATAATAGTCTTGTTTATTGCACACTTTTTGAATACGAAGGTGAATTCAATTGAGATTCACCATCGCATGACATAACAAAGAAGAGAAAAAGAGACCCCGCTTATGCAAACTGGTAATAACAGCTTGTTCCACAAATACTAGGATCTCGTAATTTTTTTACTGTGATCATGTGATGAGGTTGACACTGACTTAAAGCTCTTGTGTATAAAGTCCTACCACAATGTCATTAAACCACATAAATATAAAATGTGCCTGTACTTTCTCAGTGCATTCGTGAGTAGTTTAAAAAAAACTTATAATTTTATTTTAGAATTTATGCACAAAAATATGTTTAAAATATAAGCACAATTATGCATGAATATATGAAAGATTATATCAATTATACATTCTGGAATTAGTTGTAAACTGCTTATTTCAGAACTTAACAAATTAATTTATTGTCCTAATTGATAAAAATGGAAAAGTTAAAAAAAAATTTAAGATTGCAAAAGATAACAGTGACCATTACAGATATATTTTATTTCTTAAGAGCAAAATTTTGGAAGTGTTCTTCTGTTCTTTTAAATTTCTATTAAAAGTAGTATGAAAAGCAAAAATACAGAGAATTTAAAGATTTTTTATGTTCTGATAACAGATGGATACAAGTGCTTAAATGATGTTATTTAAAAAAAAAAAATACTGAAAAAAAAATACTGAAAAAAAAAAATATCAATACTCCAATTTTTTTTTTTAATTTTTACAGAGTTTATCTTCCTCTTACCCCAACTTAGTTGCTACGTGAATCTTGAACTACGAGTTCTATGGAAGTAGAATTCTAAATAAACTTTCATTAAAAGGAGTAATGTGAATATAAATATTATTGGAAGGGATATTTATTTTAAAAGCAATCATTTGTATAATTTTATAAAATTATATGAACTTGAGTATAAAGAAGACAAACACTTAAACAAAAAAGAGTTAAATACGCGTTCAGCGAACTTTTCGGCTAAGTGCCAATGGTAGAAAGGAAAAGCGAAAAAGAAAAAATGAGAGAGAGAGAATGAAGAGATTTAAAGAAACTTGTCTCCTGAGTTGATACTGTCGTTTGAATCGCGCCCGCGTGAGTTAGAAACCCTACACCATTGTTTTACCTTTATTTTTGGCGAAATTTCCGTCAACGCGGCGTTGAGAATTGTTCTTATGGGTACTCTACCTAGCGCTGAGGTTGGCGCATTTTCTTTCCTTTTTCTTTTGCGAGCAATAGTAGAACATGTGAAGGAGGTTAACAAGTAACTAGCTTTTTATTCGAATCGTTCCCCCTTTCCTTTTTCTTTCTCTTATTTATATTCGTGGCTCATTTGTATATTTTTACTTTAAATCGCTCCCCGGTTTCTATTCTTCTCTTAATGAATGCCCATTTCGATCAAACGAGACACGAAAGTTAATTTTAGAAAAGAGAATATTCACTCTCTTTTGTAAGCATTGTGACAATGATGATTGTTCTTTTTATATGTTAATAACATAGAACATTCTTAAAAATAATTTAGTTTTGGAAGCAAAACATTATTTCTATGAAGATATGATTTTTTTTTTATATATATATATAAATTAATTTTAGCAGAAACAGATTTTGAAGATGTGTTCTTGAAATTTTAGTATATTTGAAGTTCAATTTTTGAATTTCTCATGATTAAGAAAATAAGATAAAATAAGACTCGTAAAATAAGATAAAGTAAGATTTATATTCTATATAATAATGCAAGTTCTAAGAAAAATATTGCTTACTTTATTTCAAAATTTGATAATTATTGTTCCACTAAAAGTTTCAATTAATTGTCCAAGACTTATTATTACTCATCTAATCATTGAATCAAATAAATAAAAGCAGTTAAGTATTCAAATTTGGTACCAAAAATGTCATATACATTATAATATATAAAAATACCATTTGGAAATTGAATAATTTACTTGGTACCCATATGTTTTGCAAATTACTTTAATGTATTTTATCAGTTTTTCAGAATATTTTCCAAAATTTTTTTATTTTAAAAGTTGATATGTTTTTTAATTTTAAATATATTTATAATTTTAGATATATTTTATGATATACATTTTCTTTATATTTTTCCGCGACCAGCATGAAATTTATAAATGAATAAAAAATTTTTACGTTAAAATAAATAATAATCCAATTTACTTTTATATATTTTAATAATTTACTACTAATACTTGGAGAATTACAGAAAACATTAAAAATTATACTTCATATAGTCTACGTAATGTTTGCAAAATAATATTTTTTTAAACTTGAAAATTTATTTAAAAAGTATTTTTGTCATCTTTTTATATTATTTTATGTTTTATTTCTGTAAACTTTAATAAATTTAAAAAATTGCTAAAATGACTGTTTTTAATAAATTAATTTTAGCAGAAACAGATTTTGAAGTTCTGTTTTTGAAATTTTAGGATATTTGAAATTCTATTTTTGAATTTCTCATGATTCAGAAAATAAGATAAAATAAGACTCGCATTATTCTTTCATATTCTATAGAATAATAAAAGTCTTGAGAAAAGAGATTAAAAGAATATTTTTTATTTAAATTAATATTAAATTTCATTTTATAATATTTTTAACATTCTAATAATCGAAAAAATAATAAGTTTAAATTTTAGAGACATTTTTTTTCATATCAGAAAAATTTTATATACATGTACTAATAATGAGTTATTATCGTAGATTAAAATATAAATGCATAAAAGAAAGCGTTTCGCATTAAAATATTTAAATTACATGAGCGTATAATATTTTTAAAAAATTTATTTTTTAGGTGTCAAAATTGGTAGCATTCTATTTGTGAGATGAGAAACACGAAGAAGGTTTCGAAAATTCTAAAGTAGAATTTTTTTTAAATCAAAAAATTATATTTCCTAACATAAATTAATTGTTTTAAATACACACGTATATAAATTATAGGTAAATTTTTCCAATTCGAAGAATTTTTTCTACCCAAGGAAATCGTTCCTTGAAGTGTTTGAAATAAATCAAATTAAATAAACTGGATGAAGAAAATAAAAGCAAAAAGAACACAGAAAAATCTTACTTTCAACATGAAAAATTGAAATAAACGTTTCTTCCTTCAGAACATTTCATTTTCTAATCCTTGAAGCCGTCTCTGTGGCAACGCAAACGCCTTTTTTGTCACCTGTCACTTAGGCAGCCATTTATCATTTACTTTGGATGAAAAAAAGCTCAGAAGATATTGCTTGAAATAAATACGTTTGGGATAAACCATGCCCATTCAAACAGAAGTGGGTTACAGAAGAGATCTTATGAAAGACAATTTAACTCAATAGTTAATCTACAATGAAACATTAAATATTTTATGTGCTTCAAGAAAGAAAAAGTTACAAAACTTATGCAGCTGAGTTTAGAACATTTTAAAAGAGGGCTAAAATTTTAAAATAAATGTTACACTATCGCTTTCATAAATAAATGCAAGAATCACCATTTATAATTTATCATTAAAATAATGAATATTATTTCTGAAACATTATATGCTATGTTTTAACATAATAAGCAAATAGAGGGATTAATTGTCTGAAAATAAAATAGAAAATAAAGAACTTTTTAGTACATATTTAAAATAACTAATGTTATCATATTTTAGTTTTTCCGCACGAGAAATGACAAAATTGTCAGAAAAATCGTTTTTTTTTTTTTTTTTTTTTTAATTATTATTAGTTACAAGTAAGAATCTGTGCCCTAATAAAAGATGAATGCATTTTGCTACTTCGTAAAATATTGAAACAAATAATAGAAATGATATTTTTATAAATTTCCAGAAAGTTAGCAACGTTAATTGATTCTTACTGATTAAATCAATTAATGTAGCTATTCAGAAAATTCAAATATAAATATTTTTAATTCTAAGCAAAAAATAACTTTTGTTGTTGAATAATCTCGAAACCAAATTTTTCAAGTTAAATAAGCTCTTATCAAAAATAAAAATACTGCGAAGTTCTGCGTGGGGGAAACTTTCTATTTAATTTTCTATTTGACTAGTTATTTTAACTATGCAAGTTAAATACCTAAAAAAAATTGTGTAAAAATAACAGATTTATAACTTTTTAAAAAAGTAAGTGATTTGGTATTAAATATTTAAATTCTAATAAAAACTATCGATTGATTACTAATGTTTTAAGAAAAGAATGGATTTGTAAAATATGTATAACATTATAATATGTATAACGATACTTAAAGTGCTTACTATATTCGAAAATATAAACATATTTTAACGAAACAGAATTCAAAATAATTTATGTACAATTTAAGAATACGTTTGATAAATATATTTTAAAATCCTGTTAACTATATTTTAAAAAAGATTCATGTTTTTTATATCCTTACCAATTTCTAAATTTCAATGGATTCAATAATGCAAATGAGAACTATCCAATTTTTACTTAGTTCAATAATATGAATAATGAACAAAAAAATTACTTTCGAATTAAAAGAATACTTTCATGTTTTAAAGTTAGAACAGCTTAATTAGTTATTTATTTGAAAAAATGTTTAATGCTCGTCACAAATAGATTCAAATTTATAAAATATTAAAATTAATAAAATATTTTTAAGGAACTACTATTTTTGAAACGAACAAAAATCTAGTGTTCCGTTTTAAGTGAATTTATTATTTCGATTTTAAATTAAATATAATTATTGACGGTGATAGTAAACATATATTACTATTTTTCATAATATTGGTGAAAAAATGCAGTAATATACAGAGGATGTTCACACATTTTTTTAACGCTTTTGTGATAATATATATAATTAAATAAATATCAGTATTTTCTAGTTTCTTCAATCTAATAGCCCGTTCTCTAATCTACCATATTACATTTTGATTTCCAAGATAAAAAGGCTTTTACTAAAACATGAAGGCTGGTATTGTGTTCTACTCCTCTTTCACAATCTTCCAGAGTCCATCCAGTTTTGGGATGCCGCTTATAAAGAGATTGTTTCAAGTAACGAAATGCATAGCGAGCTATAGGCGAAGCATCAAGGCAACTTCAGTGGTATGCATTTAAAAGGATTACCTTCAATTCCGGTTTTATTTTTCAATTTTTAAAAAAATAGAGCAGTAGATTTAGAGATATAACTGAGATCTTTATGCTAATGGAACTTAACGCGGTGAAGATTGTTTAAATATAGGAATGGAATTTATTTTTTGTGAAAATAGGTGCCAATAATAATAATTCGAATTAATTTGGACATTTTTTTCTACTTTTCTTATTTTAATTTTTCTAGTATAAGAAAATCCAGTAATAATCATAAGCCCTTAAAAAAATGTTTTCCTTGTTTTATCTGAAATGGTTTCTTTTCCGGTAGAAAATCGATCGTTTTTTTTTTTTTTTTTTTGTTATAGCCAGTAAATATATCCAAGCTTCATCAATTGTATAACTAATATTTTCCATTTTTCAACCACCAAATAATTTTCATTCGACAATCTGCATATTGTCTTATGTTGAGAAACATGTTTCGCTGTTAGGGATGAACATCGTGCTTTTTTGCCTTGGTTACCTATAAATCGAATTTTATGACTTTTTCAACAGAAATATTTAAAAATTTTGTAATAGTTCTTTGGGTAATAGGATTTTTCTTTAAAGTATGAGATGCGACTTTAGATTTAATAAGAGGTGTACGTACCTTCGTTAGGTATACAGTTCTTATCTGTTTCCCAATCAAATATAAACTTTGGCGTTTCTTTCCTTTCATATTAATAATGTCTCTTATTTGTCGAAATATTAAAATCATGATTTTCCCATTTTCCCTTTAATAACTGAATAAGAGTATTTCTCTTCGAAATAGAGGAAAAATATAGCATTCGAACCATTGTTTATTTTTCAGCGACATTTGAAAGCAAAGTATACTATTAACGCTGCTGACGATAATTAAGCCCTATAACAACATATTAGATATTTTTAAATTAATATTTAATTTCATAGGAAAAATTAAAATCTTACAAAAATATGTGAAGACTCTCTGTATATAGTATTCTGCAAGAGAAAATTGCTAATATTTTTTTATAAGAGAAAAGAATAGTTGAAGTAATTGATAATGGTTATCACAATTATTTGTAAATTTATATAATAATCTTATAAGTATTTAATAATAATAGTCTCACTCCTATTTAATAATTGATTTATTAAAATGAGACAGATTTTAAATTATTAGGCTAAGACTCAAAATTAAACGTAAAATCTAAATCACTATAAAGATTTACATCGTTTGGGGAATCGAACCTACGAATTGTTAAGTCTAAAGACAAAATGCTAATCATTTAGTTGCCAAAATTATATTTTTCATTATATAATGACATAGTAAGATTGATTGATATATGCTGTTGTGTGATGAAACTAAGAAAAATGTATTTTTGCATATTCTATAAATTATGTTTGGAAAAGAAAATTATAAGAATTGTATTAGAGTACTAGAGATGTATTGTTTTCTTTATATATATAGTAAAGTAACCTTTATTGTGTGTGTGTATGTAATAAAAACTCCAGAAATAAAATATTCTTCCTGAGACAACAACACATGCTAAGCTAAGCAGTAATATTTAATAACGAATACATAACATTTTAATACATTATTTCATGGCAGACGGAATTCTATTTTATGTTTTTCTTTCTTGTTATGGCAACTAAATTCTTGTTGCCACCAGAAATTCGATAAAATGGTTTTGTGAAATATATTTATTTAAAAAAAATTGTAATTGTAATAACAATTGTTGTAATAACAATTGCATTGCAAAAGTATACTTTAAATATATTTTTTTAATATTTGCTATTTACCTTGTATTCAATATGATAACTGCAGCATATATAATTAACATTTTATCAGTAACTCGTTAAATTCTTAATTCTTTTTAAACATTAATTAGGACCTTATTTGAAATATTTTGGTATCGTTTTATTGATTCAGTTAAAAAACTAAGTGTCCCATCATTTAGATTTTATTAAGTATATTTATTAACATTTACGCCTATCAAACTTTATTACATACATTTATTCCTCTTGGCCAAAGATTGCAAAATTTGATTTACAAGTGATAAATAGACTAAGCAAATAATGTCTTTAATGTAAGTTAAATATCAAGTAATAAATTTTACATTTACTTGCATTTCCCTTAACTCCATAAATATTCAAAATATGAATTATCACACTTTAGGAATTGTATGTCGTGTCATTTTGTCCTCTACTTAAGGCAAAAGAACTGAATTAGTTGTTTTGCTGATATTTTACTTTTGAAATCGCAAATTTTGTAGATATTTCGTGCATTTTTTGTAGACATTGAAATAATTTATATCATAATTTTGAGATTCAATATTGTTAATAATACAAAATATATGATATGAGAAGCCCTCGAATATTATTTAAAAACATTTAGTCTAATTTATTGTTTGCGATTATTTTATTTATTATTAATTTGTGGAATTGTGAGTGAAAAAGTGGACAGTGGACAGAAGATATCAAAATTAAGATCTTTTTTTAAATGCCTTATAGTGGGCTTTCAGAATATTATTTATAAACAGTAGGCCATACTCGCGGAGCGTATAGTTATTGTTGCAACAGCATGCTTATCCTGTATCTAGTTCTGAGTTGGTTTCTACCAGTTAGCCGAGTCTTAGTAGTTTAAAATAATGACCAATCAGAAGATTTTCCAATATTTAGCCTGTCACTCCAGAGATATCATTTCTCACGGAAAATAGTGGGACCACAAATTATTTAATGTTCCCCATCCACCATTAATGAACAGAACAAATCTTCATTTAAATGAGGATTGGAACTCACTACTGATTACGAAAATGAATGCCCTAACTAACCATGTACTGTAACCATGAGGGGTGCAAGGTGGAAATCGGAAAATAGGCCATGTTCTCATACATTTACGTGTAAGAGTTTCATAATCTACATTTTATCTAAATATAAGAAAGACTATGCACAATTAAATACACGATAGAGTATACTATATATATTATATTATTTTTATAATGCTCACCTATAGTATTACTTTTAAATCCATATTTTTATAAGGGTTTTTAAAATCAGCCAGATGTACCATAGCATTTAACCGAGGCATTTTTCATGCAGAATAAGGAACTTAATAAAATTTTACAACCTAGAATTTTTTTGAAAATGTTACGATTTACTTTAAAATAAAATGAATCGTGTTTGTTTTACACTTTCAAATCAATGGAGATGAAGCTTCATAATTTTAAAGTTTGTTTGTTTTTGCATTAAGTAGACCCCTTAGTATTCTATTCTCATAATCAAGTCCATAGAATGAAAAACTTCGGAATAAACAAGAATACAAAATAAAATAATTACATTCGGATTTCTTTAAAATATTTTTTGTTATTTATAAATGACGGGAATATTTATAAAGAGTGAATATTTTTTAAGACGTGAATTTACACGCCATTTTATTTTAAGCGTTTAATATGAAAAAAAAAAAAAAAAAAAAAAAAAAAAAAAAAAAAAAAAAAAAAACAGAGATTTTTTATTTATATTAAAAGGTGTATAGATAAGTCTTTTAAAAGACGTGCAATTCCTCTTTTAAATTCTATAGTTTTTAGATTTGTGTCTTTAGTTTTTACAAGAACCACACCCTCGAGACAAGATAACGAATGGAAGATGACCTTTTTATATTTAATGAATGTCTGAAGAACAGAGTTTGAAATGATATAAATGGCTATTAGTGCTTATCATTAACGACTCAATTGAATTTTTTTTCTTTAATTGGCTTTCATTTCACATGCACATACTGATAGCAGAAAATAGGCAAGAGAAATTCATAAATAATCTAGATTTCCAGAAATGATTGATGTACAGTAATGTCAATTTTTGTTTTGTTTTGTACATAAATTCAGTTATGCTAATCATAGAATACAAAACAGAATTTTTTGAAATTTAGGAAAATAAAAATTTATTCTTGATATTGATAAAATATTAAGTAACTTTGAAGTTTTATGGCAATTCATTTTTTGTGCTATTAATCATAAAAAATGATTCTTTTTCTCTCTACTGTCTTTTTATGCATTCGAAAGAAAGTTGGAGTGGAGCTTACATTGGTGGTTTCGTTTATCTGACGTTCAACAGTAATTTTTGGTATATAAAGATAAATAGACCAGGACTAAAATTCAAAATGAGTTCTAAATCACTAAAAATATAAAAGATTGAAATAGAGGAATCGAACTCAAGAATTGTTAAAACGGAGACCAGAGTGTTAACTATTCGATTGCCAGCTCAGCACCTACAGTGAAGGATTTACTGCACATGAATTCCGAAGTACTGGAGTAGATTTCGAGTTTGATTCCGAACTATTTGGATTACCTCTAGAGGATAGATCTGTGTGGGCTTGCTAACTATAATAGACATAAACACTCGTGGTAAGAATTGAGTTCGCAAACCATTGAACTGAATTCTACTGAGGCAGCTCTGCATAAGAGAGTGGGAGTAGAACCACATATTAGTAACACTTATTAACAAATAATAGACGAATTTATAAAGAAAACATTAAAATAATTAAAACTTGCCCTAAATGTGATTGAGAACTAGGCTTTTGTTATCAGTCTTAGCTGAGTTCACACGGAAAGGTACAACTTTCTCATAGCTGTATTTCCGGAGATTGTAAAAAAGACATTTCGAAATTAAGTCTTGAGAAATCGATAATTCTTTTACGCGTATTTAGAAGTGAATTTTCTCAGGATTCATTAGTGAAGGGAGATGGCAGCAGTCACAAGAAACACAGAGAAAAAAAGTCCGCACATAAGAGTTAAAAAAAAGATAGCAATAAAAATAGCCGTCGGCTTCCACTTCTGATTCCCTTGTAGTAGAGGTCACATCTGCCCGTTGTGATCAAGCATCATTAGTATTTCGGTCTTCTTCATCGATACCCATTCATTCTTCGAGGCTAGGTCCTTGCCCTTACTTGTTGATGACACGGCGAGGGACACCGCCTACCAAAAAAGAACGGGCTCCCTGGGGGCCCCTTTTCGGCTTCCAAAACAAACAAATGCAAAATGAAAAAGAAGAACCCGGTGAATATTAGCAATATCAAAATTGTCGATTGTGACTACGATTAGTATGCGAACTGAATTTCAACAGGTTATGAAGCACGATGTGGCAAAAGTCGTCTTGACGTTTAAGCACCTCGGTAAAGTGAAAAGGTTATTAATTTTCATGAAGGCGGAGGGGAGATTTATTGGCGCCTTCTGACAACGGGAACAGTTCCCTTTGTCTTTTCGTTTTTTCCGCCAAAATATCATAGAGTAATGAATTAAATTCTATTTTGAGTTTGAAGATGCATTGTGGTCATTATAAAGCGACTTAACATGTCATACGAATTGAGTTGTTTTAAAAAGAGCTTCTTATATTTCAACGACAACGCGTGTTGGACATTATAAATATACATATATTATCCTGGAAAAAAGTTCAAAGAATTTATATATAATATATGTATAGCATCCATATATATTCAGTGTATTGTTATTTATGAGTGACAAAGAAGAAAATATGAACAAGGTAAAAAAAAAAAAAAAAAAAAAGTGAATGTCTCTATTGAAAGGCTATTGTCAGTTTTGTGTAATAAATAGCGATATACGTCTTTATTTAGAAAGTCCAATGACTTAATGTCTGTTATTTTTAACTAATTCCCTATTCAAATAAATGTTTTCGCCTGATGTACTATATAGGACTATTTTTAGCAATGTTTAAAACGTTTTAGCAAATAAAAAAAGCAAGGAATCTTATAGTATCAGTTGTGATGAATCTCACATGATATACCCTACATGCATTATATATATACGTATATATATATATATCATAACAAGTATGAAATTAGATTTTTAAATGTTGAGTTGTAAGATAATTTTCAGAAGTTTATTCTTTATTACCTACATAACAGGATTGTATAAATTATATCACATTTCCTTTTATTTGTTTGTTTTTATGCATTTTAATTACTTTAAAATGTATATAATTTAAACTTTTAAATTAAAAAAACACAAAGTTAAAAATATAATGGTAAAGTATCAATATAATTAAATTCCTACAGTTAATCTAACTGAATTCAAAACTTTTTTTATTTCAATTCCTTATTCTGTGAGTAATTTCTATAACATCGCAATGGAATCTTACAATGAGTAGCTCATTAACTTGAAACGAATATTAAAAACACCCGAAGAAGTGAGAAGAAATCAAATACTGATCAACTACTAATTTTTGTGTAATCTCATTTTTTTGTTCGGTTATTTAAATTTGAATATACAATGCACGAGGAAAATATTTCATTTTAACAGTCAAAGTTAATTTCTTATAACTGACAAGTTGTCAAATATTATAATAAAAAGTTATGGGAATAAATAACAGAAAACAAAAGTTTTAACTACTAAAAAGTGAACACGGAATTATCAGCAGTATCTTTAAAAATTCTGATAAGGATTCTTTAGATTCGAGAGTTACGGTTCGATGGTATATCAATTCAAAATTTAGAAAACTGCAAATATAAACAGCGAAAAAACTTGAAATTGAAATTCAATTAAGCTTTATTTGCACGTTTTAAAGAAAACTAAGAAATAAAATTTGGAATAATAAATATTTGCCTGTGTGTATTTTCTGAATATAGCAAATAAAAATTACAATAATTTTTTAGTCTAATTTAAATATTCTTTTGTGAACTACATTAAAATCAAAAAAGTGCTATTATTTTTTTGTGAACAAGAGAACTTAAGATTTCTTTCATAAATATATTTGTCTAAGAATTAAATTTATCAGGGTAGCAATAGGTTACAAATATCACTTTCCAGTCAAATTTTTGATAAGTTGTTTCAATATTTCCTTTTTAATCATTCATAATTCTATATTTGCTGATCGTAATAATAAATTCTTAATCAATTATTCTTATTATCTCCTCAGTATTATATAATTTATATTTGATTTCTGTCAGCAAGGCAGATAATGCAGTTGTACCATGCTGTTTCTTAGCTGTAAATCGTTACAAAACCGTTGCTACGTAATGTCTTTCGTGGGATTTTTTGTAATAGTCGTATCCATATTTCGTTAGATTGAAGACGCAGAAAACTCTCAAACCTGTATTCTAACTGTTGTGGAAGAAGAAAATTAAAATCTGGAATTAAACAAGAATATTTCATACCAATAAAGCGGTCTTACTGGTTGTTGTTGTACCTTCACAGCAGACTTCCCATCATCTAACTCGTAGTTGGGTTCTACCCTTCGATTAAAACAGCCGGGAGAGAGTTTCCTTAATTTTCAAGCAGGAACAAAGTAGAGGACCCATTTACTTGGCCAGAGGTATCATTTGACATGGAGGACATTGCTATCATATCCTACTTAATGTATACTATTCGGCCTTAGAAAACTTGGAGGATCTTCGGTTAAGTAGGGATTCGAACTCATTTGCCTTCCAATAATGAAAACGATGTCGTAAAAAACCAGGCACTGCGGCCCTAGTCCTATTGGTTGTCCATGATAAGCTCCATTTGACATCACATAATAGACAGCTTAATATTCAAGACTGCTATAAGACATTTGAAAATCTGGCACGTTTTTGCTTTGCGAAATGATTTTTAATAGAAAGTGCACATTATTCATACGCGAAAAGGCGGGAAATTTGGAAAATTGTAATGCACCCAAACGTCAAAATATAGAATAGACAGCAGAAGAAAAATAGTCATCATCTGCTGTTCAACAGCTGTCTACATCGATCTGGGGATTTTCTACTTTCAAGAGTGCAGTTTTGCCACTAGGCTCAAATAAGACTTTATTTGCTACAATCATAGTGTTTTTTTTATTTTAAATTACAGAAAAGATATATGTTTAACTTTTCAAATCTTGCTAACTTTTTGATCGAAGGAAAGTCAAAAGCATCCAAATTATGTCATCCGACCGAAAAATAGATGTCAACTAAAATATGCAATCGCGAGTGATGTATCAATACAACTTCTACACTTCGACTTTTGTGAAATTACGAAGTGATGTTCCTTACAATATGAAACATAATAAAGATATTATTTAAATAAAATTCATGAAGTCTGTTTAGTTATTATATAAGCTTTTCTTTTAAATTCAATGATCTTAAATAATAAAAAAATTAATTTTCTGAATACAAATAACTTGTAAAAGTTTCACATTAAAATTCCTAAAAAAACATATAATATTTAAAATGATTTTTCATTGAACTTTCATAACAATCCTCAACTTTAATTTAAAATTATTTAAATTTTCAAAAGCACATATTAACAAAAATTGAAACTATTTCCTTAAAAAAAAATTTGTTTATTTTTTTATCTCTTGTTTCAGTTTAGTTAAAAGATTTTTTTATCAGAATATATCCTCTTTGAATAATGATTAGGTAAAAGATTTCCATACAAGCATTTCAATGTTTTATCTTATTTGAGAATCGAACTTAAAATCAGGTAAGCAAAATCTGATTTTAATTCGTACTTTTTATTTTCAAATTCCTGTACGGAAACAAAATATTCTCTCATGTTATCTAGTTTATTCTGTGGGTTATTTTTTTTAAAGAATTTTTATCATGATAGCTTTGGTTTATTTGTGTCGTTTAAAGCAAGCTATTATTAATTGAACTTACTGTTGAAAGTAGAATTCCGAAGCATAACAACATCCCCTCCTATAACGAGAATTAAACCCTTGAACTATCAGAATGAAAGCAAGATTGCTTACCATTCAGCTTCCATTTTGGTTTTATCTTTAAAAGAAAAAGCAACCTGAATTAAACTTGAGTCTAGAAAAAGAGATATTTTCTTGAAAGCACA
The DNA here is from genome assembly GCA_026290005.1 of Latrodectus geometricus. Taxonomy (NCBI): domain Eukaryota; kingdom Metazoa; phylum Arthropoda; class Arachnida; order Araneae; family Theridiidae; genus Latrodectus; species Latrodectus geometricus. The sequence continues at coordinate 181,522 of JAPDSC010101393.1, read as the reverse complement.
CGCATGAGGAAATATCATGGTTACAAGGAGTAGATTATGGTTGTGATGAACATGCTACAAACTATGTTTCAATACGTATGTAATTGTGTAAGCGATCCCCGGATTGTACGTTAAGATTATAACAGGTTTGAGATACTCAGCTATCACCAAGCACTTCGTAATTTTGAATCACGGTAAAGTGACGAGGGCATTCCTAAGCTGGCATCCTTCTCTCCACGTCCACGCCACACTAGTGTAAAGACTCTGAACGTCATAAATGAACGTGAAAACATCTCCAAAAAAAGGAGGTCCTGCACACTTCAGAGAGAGAGAAAATGGGATCATTCTCAAAATCATTATCCGCGGCATGCGATGTTTCACTTTGCTGATCTATTGGAAAGATTCTGATCTGAGCTGATCTATTGCTACGAATCTACTGAGGCGTTGGGTTCAATAAGCTTTAATATACTAAATGAAGGAATTAAAATTTTATTAATTGTGTGCCTTATGTAATTCTTTTTGTATAAGTTTAATTTCAGCTTCTTTTTATTTATTTATTTATTTTTTAAATCTAGAATCTTTTGTCATATTCACTTTAAACTTAATATTATTTTTCCTTAGATATAATAAAATTAAATTGTTGAAATTAACACAATTTAATTTTATTATATCTAAGGAAAAATAATATTAAGTTTAATAACTTGATATTATTTTTGGCTCTGACAACAAATTTTTTTGAATCTACTTAATATTATTATTAATTGCACGAATAAATATATTCTTAATTGAAAAGACAAATTTCCCAAGTTTCGTGAGCCGTGAATTCCAAGGAAAAAAATGTGTATAGCTTTTTCGGAAAAATAAAGATTTGGAAAACTTGGAATGTTTAATATTTATTTAGTCTTGTTCATAACGTTGTTTTCCAATACAAAATGAAGTCTATGTATACATCAAATAAAAACAAACTGAATGAGACTCGCGCAAATTGAATGAGACTGTATAAAAAGTACTTTTAATTACGAAATTTTTGAATATTGAAATCGAGATTTCTTTCGTCTGCGTGTCAATACATTTTATATTAGCAACATATTAGAAAACAAAATATATTTGCTTCAATGAGTTTTTTTTCCCCACTCAACTTTTATTTTTTTTCTCACGAGGCTTAATTAGACCGGTACCTACGGTTTAATGTTAATTATGAATTACAACAAACATCCATGTCGAGGTAGGATTTGAATTAACAAATTCTCTGCTCTGGAAAAATGGTGCTATAAAAATCAATAAAAAAAACAGTAAACATTTTTGCATTTTTAAAAAACTACTTTGAAAAAAAGTAGGGAAAAAAAAAAAAAGAGAGATCCAATACAATATCTATTTTTGTCTACCTCCTCCTCAGTGGTTATTCAGAAATGACAATTTTAAGAGGAGAAAACAATATGCCTCTGTTACTGAAGCAAACAGATTTTCAAAACAGTGTGAAGTACGCGACATAAATAACTTTAAAATTAGTTTAAATTATCATTAGTTACAGTTTTAATTAATTAGAAACTTTGTAATCATAATTTTAAAATTAAATATAGTCTACATTTTAAGTTACCCAGAGACTGACATTTTGATATAAGTTTCATTTCATTCCTTGAAGCCGTTTCAATTCAACATCAGACAAAAATTCAGCAGACATTTAGAATAAGAGTTTTACTTATATGAATGTAACAAAATAATAAAAAAAAACTGTGAATAATTCTTAATATTGATTCTAAATGGTCATTGGAAAGTTAAACATGGTTAGATACGAGATGTATAATGTAAGGCTTGACTTATCACCGAAGAGTGCCAAAAACCCAGAATATGTGCATTATCATAATTTACTCGTAACATTATCAACAATAAATTCTGCGGCGTCCATTGACGCATCTGATACATCCAGAAGCAAGTCATCAAAGAGCTAAATTAGATGTAAAAAAAAGGTGCATCCAGATCAAGGCCAGCCTATGGGGATTTGGCAAATCACTCCCTTCCGGAAAAAACTGAGGAAAATAAATAATAATAAAAAAAACGAATGATGAAACAGTCCTTTGGTTATAATTAGAATTCATCCGACGAATGTCTTTAGGATATGCAAATTAATGTCTTAATACGTGTATCACTGCGGACGACGACGCAGTGGATATCATCTCGCGAGTATGAGAAAAAATGAAATAAATGTAGACCATTTGTCATATCAGACCTACCACTTAGCTGATTTCTTAAATCCTGGTCGGGTACTGTCATTAAGTCCGACGTTTTAACATAGTTAGAATAGCTTCTTCTCTTGTAAGATGGGATGTAGTTGCATTGTAAGTACCTAGTGATGAATATGCGATCCATTAGACAGACCGCAGGCAAAGACTTATAACATACTTTTTTTTAACCATTAGTGAAATTTGTCGTTTCAACTGTTACTAAGGGTATGATCAAGTTAATGTAATTAATTTCATTATCCAGGATTTAGTATCAATAAAGTTCGAGTGAGTAGTAAAACACGATTTTTCGAAAAGAAACCCTTATAATTTTTTTTTTACTCCATGTCTTTTTTTTTTCCAGGAAAATCGAACACCGAATTAATGAAAAATTTAAACTACTGAATCAAAGTAATTTAGAAAAGAATTTACAATGAAACATCAAGACGAATTCTGTGATAAATATAAGACGAGTAAATCTGTTTATTTTAAACCTGTGATTACCTTTTTGTCGCGGCACACACACAAAAAGATAACTTTAGAAGTTGCTTACTTACCTATAATAATACACTGTGTAAAATAGTGTATGATAATTTTGAATGTATAATATTATTTTCTCTAACGAAATTAAATATTTTTACAAGTATAATGAAAACATTTTTAAGCAGAGCATTTAAATATAATATTAACCACTTATTATGGAAAGGGAACAATTTTGATTACATTGAGAAAAATATTTTTTCTTGTGAATTACTTTTTAAAATATAGCCTATAATCAATCCGTATTATCTAGATATCCACTTATTATGGAAAGGGAACAATTTTGATTACATTGAGAAAAATACTTTTTCTTGTGAATTACTTTTTAAAATATAGCCTATAATCAATCCGTATTATCTAGATATCCAAATTAAAAGAATTTGAAACATGTCTCCATACATTAAACATAATGACAGTTGAGTATCATGTCTATCATGAAATTATTATAAATATTAACCTCTTCAAAAATATTTATTTTGAGTTTCATTTACTTATTTAATGACAAATTATTTTTTCAAATTATTGCTTATACTTTTTCTTGATAACACAATTGACATACTTTTACAAAATTCTTTTACATAGTGGAAAATATAGCTTTATATTGTTGATGTTTATCATCATTGTCATTTTATGATAGACAACGTAAGTTACAAAAATGTTGAAAAAAAGGGGGAAATAATTTATCAGATTTCCAGGAAATATTGCTCGCTACATTTTATTCTAAGAAACTACTCAAACGTCACGCAAATAAAATACGTTAAAAAGCAATAGGTTGCTAAGAAACGTTGACGTTACGTAATAATGACCAATAAAGCAGTGAGAGCATAAAATGCGCAAAGCATACAACAAATGTAAATACCTTTTGTTTATTTTCTAACTATTATAGGAAATTTATTTTGAATGAAAGATTATTATTATTGAACCAATTTTCAGAGTAAATAAATTTATTTTCAAACGATGGTTATAGTTGCAATGTGAGTACACAAATTATGTTATTTCAAATTTATGAATGATGTATGAAAACAATCAGTTATTGTAATTTTGTTCTGTGAGTATCTTAATAATCATATATATTTATGAGCAAAGCTTGCTATTATATATCAAGGCCAAGAACAAGTTTTGTATTAAAAAACTGTAATTGGAAATGAATACATCTTTTTATTTTTAGGAATCAGAATAACATATTTTACATTAGAATGACCGAAGATAAAAAGATTACGGTAAAAAATTATTAAATATTTAAAAAGCAATTTAAAGCTTATATTAATTAGAAAAATTTATTTTTTATAAATGTCGTTTTTAATTTTCCCTTAAAATAGATTCACACACTTAAACAATATTGATTTTATATAAAAATTAAATAATTTTTAGAAGCATGTTTTTTTAGTATTAAATTTTCTTTAAAGTTAAAAAAAATATATTTAGATAAAAAAAATAACGATATTCACTACTTATTTTGCTTAAAATGCTGTTAGCACCACAAAATTGAGAACTATGAATAGTACAGCTAAGTACAGATCTAATGAGGTGGGGATGTGCTTGAAAATTATTTTTTGTTAAATTATTAAATATTGAAGTCAACACTCCCTTCATCCACGTTCTGATATAGTTCTGATTTAAAGCGCATTGGAAAAGCCAAAAACACGTGGCAGAGATAAAAATAAATAAATAAATCGTTATTAAAAAAAAAAAAAAAAACACTCTACACTTTTGTAATGTAAAGGGAATATGATGTCGAACTTATTTTCTTTTTTCCCAGCAATTACGAATAGATAACCATTTTAAAATGTAGTAAGATTTACACACCTCCGTTTTTGAAACGCACAGAGTTATGACGTGCATTGTTCACGTAGTAGTCGTGAGTTCATATCAACGTTTATTTATTCTGGTTTCAATTAATTAAAAATGAAGTGCTCAAAATTTCAATATGAAGTATAGCTTTTATTTTGAATTAGCCAAAGACCGACAACCTGATATAAGTTTCATTCGTTTTCCAGTAACAGTTCTCAATTCAACTACGGTGGACACACAGAATAAGGATTTTGTATATATAGATAAGAAACCTGAATAATTCATTACAGATTTGTCCAATATCACCTAACAACGTTGACATTAAAATTTTTATCTCGTTTCTCACGTGGGCCCAGCATAACACCCCACACACCGGGGTCGACGGGGGTGTGTGCACCTTCCCTCACACTTGTCAACCGCCATCAAATCCTACGCTCCTTGATGTCTTATCAAAGAGTATATTAACAACAACAAAAAAAAATTATTCGCAAGCAATCAATAGCGGACCCCACCACGCCCAGTCCTCAATATCTTGCCTGTCCAATTTCTTCTAAATCATGCAGAGACAATAACTCTGCGAAGGAAGAAGAGGAAAAACTATTAGGCAGAGAAGGCAATGGATACTTGCGAAACAGTTTCTGGGTAATTAAATCCTCGAGAAATGCAAGTGGGGGGCACAGGGAGGGGACCACAGCTTAAGAAACAGGTGTCTAGAATGTCCACGTTACAACGTTTTATCTCCTCTTGTAATTGCAGGAAGTACAAACATTGATCGTGATCATTCCCGTAGGCGTGGGATTGGAGTCGGAGGGGAAGGTTTTACAATTGAAGTTAGTCTTTTAAGGCAAACAAGTATTGATTGCACTTTTTTTGTTCACCGAATCATTACTTGATGACGTGATCTATTGATTAACGAAATTACATTTGTAAGCTCACTTTTTTTAGCCTGTGTAATTGAAAAAATTGAAACATATCATGTTCCAGAGTAGAGATTTTAAATCTAAAGTTTATAATCGAATACTGTCTATCTAACAGATGCATGCAATTTTCTTAAAATGGTTGCAATGGTAAAGTGAGATATTAATTTAGCGAGGTGCTTTTTTTTCATACAAATTTTGAATCCAATACCTTTGTATTTCAAAATATCACTTAACATAAAATCTGAAATTCATAAATCATATATAGTTCTTATTATTCGATTTGCAGTAATTTAAATACATAAGTTTATTGTTCTACGATCGACTTTTTTGCACACGAGGACACACACTTATTCTCACTGGGCACAAAGTTAATTCCGAGCTGTGGTAAACATCGATCAAGGTGAGATTCAAAACAAGCACAAATATATAAAATGAGCAAAGTAGGCTTTGGAATACTATCAACTGCTATCTGAATGGACGTACTTATTTCGTAGTTTCGAATTATGGAACAGACGGAAAAGGATTTGAAGCATTTCACTGTAAAATAAAGGACGAAGAAAGATGAATCGTATTATTTTTTGTCGTTGTTGAAGACTAGACTAATTCAATCGTAAAGTATTTAAAAAAGATATGTCTTGAATATTAAACAATAGGAACCATCATAAACAATATATATATATATATATATATATATATATATATATATATAAAGTAAAGAAATCATTTTTAATTTCATTTTTTTAAAACAAAAAGAACTTTATTTTTTGCTTAGTTTTTTGTTTTCCTTTTAATTATCGGTAAATGAAACTTATCTTGTTAGTATAAATTTTATTACTTTTCACGCTTGCCGCCCACCCTGTCAAGTGGTCAGCGTGCCTGACTGCGAATGGGGTGGTTCTGAGTTCAAACCCCGGTTCGGGCATGGATGTACTTTCTCTCTCTCTTTCCCTGAATTTGTCCCTTAACTGTATAAATGGGTTGTGAATGGGTGCTTATCCTATAAACGAGAACCTATGGCATGTGTGTACTGAGGAAATTGGACTCCACACCAAATTATGGGTCAGTTGGAAAAGTGGAGCAGCGCACCCGATATTGACAAAGACAATAACAACTCTTGACGCTTGAAATGCAGCACTGCGGAGTAAGCTTTTGCAAAGCTTTTTTAAACATCCATCATATATTTGCTTTCAAAGGCGAATATTCATCGATAGAGTTCGCCTTATTCTCAAAGAAATAAAACAATTCACAAAAAAATTTGGAAGACGCGCTCAGCACGGCAGTAAGAAAAACGCAACACTTTCTCCCATTGTGCAAGAAGCCTGGTTTGAATCAGAGTCCTTCTACTTTTATGTTTGACATCGCATAGTGGAAAATAGCCAGATCTGTTGTACTTTTATTTAATGCTCACTACGAAAATTCAAGGAAGGACTTCCCATAGATAGTAGATATTTTCACGAGTTGCAAGGTTTGAAACCTAGAAAACTGCGAATAACCCACACGCAGAGACGAGAATACATAAGAGAGAAATGCAATATCTATCTTTCATTGTTCAAGTGTCTCTGGGATCCAACCCGAGATTTGCATTTTAAATAACACAGTCCTATCTTTAAGTCACGAAGAGCCTTTAATAATGTTTACCTGTAATCTGAATCAAATAAAAATAATAGAAAACTTCGTTTATTATACGATGATAGTTGAAAACAAAATATCAATTTTTTTGGTTGAAACTATTTTATCCAACAAAAATAACTAAAATGATTATAAAAAAATGTGTAAATTAAGTTATTTCCTAAAACGACCCCTTTCAATCTAATTCTTAATATTTAATGGATTTATTTATAGAAGTGATTTTCAACGTGATGTGCATGTATCTCATATACATCTTAATCATTTCTTATCTCAAATGAAGTCTAAAATTCGATGGAAAGATGAACTAACGCTTTTAATTTACTTAAATAAATTATTTTTTATTTTTATTATATTGCTATAAACACATTTATAATGAAAGCATATACTCAGATTTTATACCATTAAAGATACTTTTCGCAAAGTTTCCAGCAATTCATAACAAAAAAAAAAAAAAAAAAAAATTCCAATAATTTGCTTGAGCGAGTTCTGTTTATTAAAGTATCCGTCCATGTGATATAACATTTTGAAAAACTTCAGAAAATGCGCGTAAAAGCTGATGTGGGTTGCCAAGTTATTGCCTTTAGCTTCTCTTCGATGTTAGAAAAGTGGCCGCCAACATTTTCAGGGTCACGCGGATCGATAAAAATCTGGGGGCCGAAAGAGTTTTCACCTTGACTTTTTTTTCCCGTTTTTTAATCCTTGTTGGAGATATCCTGGAGCCACGAACAGAAATCGTGCAATAAATAGCAACTTTCAAGTTTAGAAGCATTATAGAAATTATTTTTCAAATTTTATAAATGAAGTTTTTTGCAATAAGTTGCATCGAAATTATAAAACTTTCAAGAGCTAATTTAAATGCATAGATAAGTATATTATTGACGCTAATAAAATAGAAGAGATGAAGAAATGCAGATTCGATGCAATTAGTGGACATCCTAATATGCAGACGATTGTAGAACATACGCAATATGCTGCCCCTGATGTGTTTTGGCTGGTTTGTCGCTCAACGGTCACTTTTTACATACGAGGATTCCTCATAAATAGCAGGCCACATTGTGTGTTACAAAGAAGAAAACCTAGAAATCTCTTTAACGCCGGAATCTCCTTCCTATCAGATGAATATGTAGAAAACAAATTCAGTACTATTTCTTCTCCTCAACAATGGATTGGTTTCGAACCTATGACCTTTTATAAAGAACACGGTTCCCCTCCTAACCACTGTTAGTTCATTTAATGATATTATTTAATTATTAAGGAACAAAACATAATTGAAAATGAGAAGGATAAAGTTTTAAAATTTATTTCCTATTTTCCCATAAGAACAACTTTCAACAAATTTAAATACAACTGAATCCTGTTTTTAAAATGCCGAAATATAAATAATAAAAAAAAAATTCAATTTTTTTATATTCGAATAAAATTAAAACGTATATATTTGTTTTTATTGAGAAATTGTATTTATTGAGTATTTATTAGTACCGAATCTATACAAATAATATTAGATTTAATATCGTCACTTTTGTTAATTGTTAATCAAAATTTTGTTTTGGAAAATTTCAGATTTTAAGAATTCAAAACTAAAGTTTTTTTTATCAAAATAAAATATGATAAATAATTGAAAATTGACATGACAGTGATTTTATACAGTTAGCATGAAATTTTTAATTTATATTTTTTACTGAGAACAATTAAAATAATGCACTAATTTTTAATATATTATTATTTAAAATAATTTTAAAAAAATCAAACGTAAAAGAATTTGCAGGAAATAAAATGAGTTTTATTATTCAAACTTACCAAGAGAAAAGCATAGAAATCTAGAATTATAGCACTACTGCTTTGTGATTAAAAGTACACGATTTTTATCCATTATCTAGACTAATAAAGATTTTATCTCCCTGAACTGATAACCAAGTTTACTTAAATGTTTTGTTAGTTGTTGGTGAGTGCAACAAGAAATCGCTTTACGATATTTGAAAAACAAATAAATAAAACAAAAGCTTTCACTAAAAAATGAATACTGCTTATTATGTATAATACCAGTACCATATTATTTTTTACAGACTTTTTATTTTAGTTTAATTTAATTTCATTTTAGTAAATCTCAAAAGGTGGAGAAAATTATAGCGGACAAAATAGCATGAAATAAAAATAATATTAAAAGCTTGTATCAAAAATACCTGTTTTTATAAAATCCCCAATTTTTATATTTTTGTGGTTTTTATCCGAAATAAACTTATTTGATTTTAATAACATTTAAATAATAACATGCATGAGTTTATTACAATATATTATTTGAATATTGGATTAACTTAATCTTGACTAATAGTTTGTTATTTTATAAAAGTTGCGAAATCTAAAATCTGAATTGTAATAAAAACTATTGCGCACAAAGCTATACAATCAACGCATAATACTGCGAAACAAATATCTTTATTTACAGTATTATGCGCTATCAAACTTATATCAAACAAATATTAGAATAATAAACATCGTGTGATTAAATTAATAAAATTCTATATAAATACCATTCTATCTGAAATGACAGTTTCGAAACTTGTTTGATTACGTATAGCAAAGTTTTCTTCCATTCATTTAATAAGTTGCACTTTAAAATTCACAATTTTTACGAAATTTTAAACTTATCGTTTGATTTTTAGTACCTGCACCCCCGTATCAACTTCATCTACCTGTGACATATCAAAAATAGGCTTACCTGCCTTCCTACCAGGATGCTCATCATAGATGCTGTGCAAAATTAAACCGTATCAGAGTCCCAGTGATTGGATTTCAGTTGCACACGGATAGTGAGTATGTGACAAATCCTTCTAGAAATTTATTTGCCATTCTAAATGTTATACTTCTGTACTGCGACGATGAAGCAGCAAGCACGTTTCCCGGGACCCCGCGTTGGCATAGCGACGCAATGACGCAAGCCTGAGATGTTGTTGCCATGACAACAGGGAAAGGGAAAAGCCCTCTATCGACAGGGAAGAAACGTGGGTTTTTCAATGTCAAGGTTGCCGCACATTTCAACTCCAGACTGTGTTCAAGCATTCGTCTCGTTTAGGCGGGAAAATGACTGAGGTATTTTCCCTTTTCTCAACGCAAGGCACGGGAGCGCATTTTGCGCTGATTTTCTCCGCGTAATTTTTCTCGGTGTAAGAGAAAATGCGGATGTGGTGATGGTCCTTAAATTATTTTATTCTTTGAATTTTAATTTATATAATTTTTTTCTTATTTCCAACTGCTCATTTTTTAGGTACATTTTTTGATCATTTCTAATTAATAATAAATTTTTCAAACAGTAATAAAATCAAAACAGTTTTTGAAATATTAATATATGTATTAATTTGACTATAAATATTACTGGAGGATAAATAACAATAAAAATATAGTTATGATTTATTTAATAACAATGGAATCAATAAATGCAGTTAAAAGGAATATATTTTTAATAAATTGTTTCATTTCATTTTTTAATTTGCAAGCATTTGCATATATTTTTTTGAAGGAATCAATTTTTGATTAAGTTAATTAGCATATTGTCATCAGCAAAATAACAAATCAAAAGATGAAATAACTGAAAAAAGTATGAAATACTGACATTCTTTCACTGATTAAGTTTCAGAGTTTAAGGATTTTTAGGTTTCATTTCTAGAAGGCCATGATAATCTGATGGAAATAGAAGTTCTTGCATTCGGAAGATATTTAATCTAGTCATGGATAATCGTCCTCAGAGAACTATGCACATTAAAGGCCCATCCCCAATCTGGGAAGGAGGATGGGATATTTGGTGAAGACTTTGGCACTTGATCCTAGATCAAATATACATGGTGATTGAATGTGGTTAGCAGCTTTGGGGGTAAAAACGAAATAAATGGAAAAGCTATCACGGTAAAATATTTTACAACGTGTTTCGAAGTGATAGGCTCATTAGTAAAAAAAAGAAACTATTTGTGAAAAAGAAATATATTTTGTGTGTATATATTATTTTATAAATTTAATATTTATAATTATTGTAGGGACAGTGAAGAAATAATATAATATACAAGTCATGAAAAATGTGAGAAAATCAAAATTATTATTTATTTATTTAAAAATGCGCAATTTTTAAAAGGTAACTTCATTTAAGATTCACATATATAAGAATTCCTTATTATTTAATAACATTAATAAGAATTCATTATTATTTAACAATATTTAAGATTCAAGATATCATTTAAGATTCACATAATTTTTTCTTTATCCTTTAAAATTTATATATAAATTTATTTTATTATTTAAAACTTATAGTGACATAAAGTTTAGAAGAGCTTTATACAATGCAAACGTCCCAAATCTGCTACCATCAGTATGTTTTAGCTTCTAGTGGAAATCGGCTAGCTTTCGGAGAAAAATTTCGTGGGGGAAAAAATAATGACAAGTGTTGTTTTTCTAAAGATATTCACGATTTACTTAGTTTTGCTCAAAATGTTGTTCTTCAATATGGAATGAAGTCTCACATATTGGTCCGATAAAAACAATCGAATAAGCTATGGAACGTTTGAAAATCCCTTTTGTTATATTATAATTATTTAAATCGGTATTCTTTTTATTTACATTCCAATGGCTTTCCGATCGACGATACATTGAGAAAACCGAAAACACCCTCGTTGCAATTGACAAAAACAATAATTTTAGAATAATCGGAAAATTCTCTTTGGTTACGAAATCGATATTTTATTTATATTTCCAATGCGTTTCCGATTGACAACGTATTGAAAAAACAGAAAACACGCTGCAATGGGAAAAACAATAATTTTTTAATAACAAAAAAAAAAAAAAAAGAAAAGAAAAAATATAGCATATAAATTTTATTTATTTATTTTTTAAATTACACTTAGAAAGGCAGAAAGAAGGGGTTATCTAATGTGATACGTTTTAATTACCCCTCTCCATCTATCCAGTAGATACGGATAGATGACAATTTCAAAATGGGGAGAATAACCACACGCTTTTGTTCTTGAAGCGATCAGAATTCCGGAACAGTTTGCACTGCAGCTTAAGCTTCCTTACAGTGAGTTTTAAATGAAAGCCTATATTTTAAACTAGCCAGAAACTAACAGCCTGATATAAATTTCGTTCCATTCCGTCCAGCTGCTCAGTTCAACTGCAGACGAAAATTCGATGGACACATAAAATATGGGTTGTATTAAAACTATTTTTTTTTATACATGCGATTCAAAAATACAACTTGTTTGTGCAAAATTATGTTTATGACTATTTTGTTCAGTAGTATTTCATAGTAAATCAAACTGATGTATTAATACAGTAATATGAAGTATTTAATATTTTACATCACACAGAAAATATAAAAATATATGTTTTAGACTTCGTATGAGATCTATTAGCATTGTATATAAGGCAAGCTATTATCATTCTATACTAGGTGACAAAAAGTTTTCCTATCACAAAAGCTTCTTTTAATACTTCTTTCTAGGAAGTTCATAGGAGGTTTGAACTCACAGAGCAATAATTGTAAAAGAAATATCTTTTGAGGGTGGTCTGAGATAAGTATTTAGGAAAGACGGATGATGAGATGAAAGACAAAATGCGGTCTGTCTTTAATAAATGTGATCTGATAAGATATTGATGAATGTTCATTCATTGGTAAACTTTTTTTTTTAAATCAAGTTCATTGAATGTAAAATTATGAAAATTATGAAGATTAAAAAAAATGTTTTACGTGATCAAGTTAAATGAAAAATAAATTTCGATATAGTTGATTATAGTTTAAAATGAATCAATTCCACATCTCAAATTATAGAGAACATAAGTTATTTAAACCTTTATCTGATTCTTTTAGGTAAAGGCTGTTGAAAGGGCGTGAAGATTTTTTTAAGTAGCTTTTAGATTTTTTCGATAACAGAAAATAAATGTCATAATATTTTCTATTAGCTAAATGGCTGCATTTTTAGATTTTCCCAGAATACATTGATTGCTTCGATTCTAGATTCAATCCAGTAAATCGATATTTGTTTAGTGATGGATAAAGAGTGAAATAAATAATTTATTGATTGTTTCAAACACTCAGATGTGGGTTACTTCAATAAATAACAAATACTGGTTATATAATACTGGTTATAAATTCGAAATTTGAACATTTTAAACGATGAAAGTGCAAGACAGTATAAAGAAATGATAATATACAGAAGGATGCCCAATAATATCTGCTCTTCCCACCTCGATTCCGAAACGCTGACAGTTATGTTAATAAATGTATGCGGAAGTATCTCAATGATATAAGATGGGACAACTTGAGTGGTGAAATTCAAATTTAGTTCTCCATAATAAAAAAAGCTTAAAATAAATTTCAATCACATGTTATAGAGTTAAAAACTTTGAATTGCAGGATAGCTCAGATTTTAAATCTTAACTTACAATTTTATAATTAACTTTCTCCAAGATTTTCAGTAAATTTCGAGATTGGAACGTTATTTTCCGAAACATAATTCCTAGGAACTCTGTGTAAAAGTCCCATCTTATAGCAACTTTCCTATGACTGTATGGCCATACGAGCAATGTTCCAAAGGGAGTGAGATAGGAATAAGCATCCTTCTTAATTTTTCCTCAAGCTACATTCAAAAAAACTTAAAACAAAATATATCTAATCTATTACCATAATATTGAAATCAAAACTGGTAGATGTGTGCATGAGTTGTACCAGTTGAGTCACAATTCTATTTCTATGTGAGAATTTTATAGTTAATATGAATTTCCGGATAAAAACTGCATATAAATAACAATATATTTTAAATTAGTGGTAAAAACTAAAAACTAATGCACAACATAATTTAACAATTTCATAAAATGGACTTCCGTTATAAGTGAATTAACAAATTCATGAAATTTAGAATTAAGGGGAAAAAAGCAAAAATCTTACTTTAAAGCATATAAAAATTAAACAGCAAATGCAAACAAACATAAGAAATTTTTTTTAACTTGAATTTTTTTAATTTGCTTAGTTAGAATATTAATTATATTTATTTGAATTTTAATTAAAACAATCAGAATATTTAACTACTTTAAAAAAATTTCAAGAAATCTTACAGGAAAAAAAATTTTTTTTTCTCAGGAAGGTGATATGTATGTGTACTCTATTTGATTCATGATTATGTAATAATAATATAAGAGTAATTTATATGATGTTCTTCTAAAAAGCGGCAGCTGTTATGCTATAAAAATTAAAAATGCAATACTTATTAAAAAATATTGTGAATACCTTAATTGTGTATACTTTAATAAAAACAAAGATTTCTAATCGCTATGAACGAGTGATAGAATTGCTAATTGTTCCAAAAACTATGAATTTAGCTTTCGTGTGACATTTGGAAAGAAGTAATCTGAAATTAAAAAACAAAGTTGCCTGATGAAAATTTTAATAAACCAGAAGCTCAAGTACTTCTTGAACTTTTAAGACCTGGTAGGCTGAAACCACATTGGGTTGAGTTGATGTTGCAGAACTCTGCATTAGTTTATTGTGTGGGGTAGGTATGGAAGTGAACAGCAGTCCAGTTGTTTACTGTGGCTTACTTTTGGAAGACCTAGATAAAACTGAAAATTTTGGGGGGAAATTGAGCATTTTGAATATGAGGGAGATCCGGGTGAAGCCCTTGTTTATGAGAATCATTTGAGTGAAATTCCTTATAAAAATGAACATAGCAAATAAAGATATGAAATAATTGGAAGATTCAACTTTTATAGTGAGTGAAAGGCCAATTACTCTATTAAAAAGATTATATGAAAGCAAGGAACTCGCTGGACTCTCTCTGGAGTTTTTTGGTGAATACAAACGTCTTGATAACATGGAACTCATGTCTAATACTCCGAAGTACTTAATGCTCCATCATGGCATTTTGAGGCCAAAAAAAAACTTCCATTAAGCTTCGTGTAATATTTAATAGTTTTACTGTCACCTCTTTGGTGTATTTGTTAAATTACTTTAAGAAATGGAACCATTCAGTGGATGAGACTATTCTCTATTTTATTGAGTTTCAGAAAATACAGAATTGTAATTACCTTCGATGTTGTTAAGATGTATCGCCAGATATAGATAAATTCATTGCAAAATGATATACAATATATTCTTTGGAGAGATTGTAATAAAAAGTGTATGAATTGCTCATGGTCAACTTCGTACTCGTAGCAGTTATGCATCGACGAGAAGGAACAGTTTCCCGTGACAGTAAAGGCTGCAAAAAGTGATTTCTAAATCGATCGTATTCTGACAACTGATGATTTGGAAGAAGCAAGAGTGTTTTAGGTATAGATGATTAATCTGTTGAAAGCTGGTAGTATGGAGCTTCACAAGCGTGAAATAAACTCTTTTCTTCAGTCAGTAAAAGACAGGAGGTTAGATTAGGTTATGGCAGACATTTTTGGAGCTCTATGCTAATATGCTTGTAGCTTGTAGATCATCCCCATCTTCAATGTGTGCTTGTAGCTCACATTAAAGATGGGGACGATTTTTTTCTACAAATAAACACGCATGCTATAGGTGTCCGTTTATAGGGTAGGCAACCATTCACACTTCACTCGTGAATGTTCGGAATGTTTGTTTCGGAATGGACAAAGACAGGAGAGAGAGAAAGAGAAAGTACATCCATGTCCAAATCGGGATTCGAACCCAAACCTCCCTATCCGCAGTCAGGCACGCTGACCACTAGACAGAGTAGGTGGCTAAAAGTCAGGAGTGCTCAGCTGCCGTTCGATAAAAATTATCTAATGAAACCATAAATCTTTGGTTTTAACTTGGAATTCAGGGCAAGATCACTTTGCCTTTGCAAATGATCGTTTTTTTTTCGTTTTTTTTTTGTGCATTTACAAAGAGACATGTTCTTTCGAGATTTAAAGACTATTTGATCCATTGGGACTGTTACAACCAATTTTTATTATGGCTAAAATAGTCTTTCAAATGTTTTTGATTGCTCACTTTATCTTAAAATGAAAAACTTCCACCTGACTTGCAAAAGAAATGGAATCGTTTCTCAGAATCATTATCGTCAATGGTTACGATTTATGTTCATCATAGAATTCTGGTTGAAGGTAATCAAGAAATTCAGCTGTTTAGATTTTATGATGCCAGCAAGAAGGGACTTGGAACTGCTATTTACATTCAGTCAGTATGACGAGTGTAAAATTTCACTCCTCCGCCCAATGGCTGAGTAATTAGCGTTCCTGACTCCTGGGCTGTTGGTCTTGGGATCGAATCCCGGTTTGGTCATGGACGTTTCCTTTCTCTCTCTCTCTCTCTCTCTCTGCGTATCTTCATCCTTTCTTCTTCTGAGATGATGGATGAATGTAGCCCGCCCTATAAACAGGTTTGTGGTGGTGTGACGTGAGCAATGCTACTCTTACCTCCGTGACTTGGTTTGTGGTGGTATGCAAAACGCGTGCGCTCGGCACGAGCAGTTCAAGCCTACAATAAAAGGAAGGACGGAGAAATAATTAAAGACTTTCGTTTCAATTGCAAGTGTG
This sequence comes from Latrodectus geometricus, assembly GCA_026290005.1. Lineage (NCBI taxonomy): Eukaryota > Metazoa > Arthropoda > Arachnida > Araneae > Theridiidae > Latrodectus > Latrodectus geometricus. The sequence goes on along the minus strand of JAPDSC010101393.1, from coordinate 164,925 downwards.
TACGTGAAATATGGTTAGAAGAAATCACCTGGACGACTTCACACATGGAAGAATGATTGGAAAAATGGAGGAGGGGCATAGTGTAGCCAGTGTAGCTAAAGAGTTCGGAATCAACATAAGTGTCGTTTCGTGGACTTGGAAAGCCTTCAGAACCACAGGTGCAGCTGTTCGAAAGTTTGGTGGTAGCCGCCCCAGGAAAACAATTGCAGTGGATGACCGCTATATCGTCCTGCAGGCGAAAAAAAAAAACCCGAAGCCAGCCAGCAAGCGCATTGCTCAGCAGTTGTGTACAGCAACGGGGCGACAAATGTCACGGTTTACTGTGGCCAGACGTCTTCACAAAGGTAGCCTATTCGCGACGACGAAGCCGTCCCAAGCATGGCCTTTCGTTGACAGCTCGCATCGGCGGCACCGTTTAGAGTGGTGCAAAGAGCACAAAAACTAGACATCTATCTGATTAATGGAGTCACGTCCTCTTCACAGATGAGAGTCATTTCAGTGCTACAAGCGATTCTCAACACCAATTGATTTGGAGAGAGGTTGGGACACGGTTTCATCCCAGTAACATAACGGAAAAAAAAACCGTTATGGTGGTCCTGGAGTTCTCGTCTGGGGAGGCATTATGCTGAACTGGCGGACTGAGCTCTACGTTTTCGACAGAGGTTCTGTAACCGGAGATCGCTATTGTCAGGAGGTAATCCTTCCCCATGTGCGTCTGTTCCGAAGTGCCATTATAGACGATTTCATTTTTATGGATGACAATGCACGGCCGCATCGAACTCATGCTGTTCAGCAGCTACTGGAAAGTGAAGACATCACCCGATTGTATTGGCCAGTGTACTCCCCTGATTTAAATCCCATAGAACGTATGTTGGATGGTTTGGGGAGACGGCACGAGGGATGGCGGCACGATTGCATCCCCCAGGGAAAACGCAGCAACTGAACCAGATGCTGATTGAGGAATGGGCACTCTTACCTCAAAAACTGCTGGACAATCTGGTGCTGAGTATGGAGAGATGGTGCGAAGCAACCATTGCAGTAAGGGGAGGGCATATCTTATACTAAGGAGCATATGTTTGTTATTGTTCCTCTTGGACAGATGATCTTATGCAGGGATACTGTGAGTTCAATAAAGCCTATTTTTGTTTGATTCCATACTGTATGCGTTGTATTCATTTTTTTTTTTTTTTTTTGCAACTCTGCTTTCGTCATTCTTTAAGTACAAAATGATGTGTCTCATGTCTGAATTGCATGTCCTTCAGATGACTTCTATGGCAAAAAAACCACCTGTTGCTTAAGTTTTGCACAACAGTGTACATATTTTTGACTATAACTTTGCGTTAGTAATTTACTTTGAAAACTTTCCTCGTTTGTTTATTACTTACAAATACTCAAGAAAAGTAAATTCTTTTTTTATTTAAATTTACTTTTCTCATTTTTAGCTTTTTTATCGATCCCTTATTTCAATGTATATATACACATTTTTATTTCCTAACTGTGTTGAGTATCAACCATACTGCAATCTTAGTCCTATTTTATTTTTTTATATGTCAATATTCGTTTTATATCTATTTGTATTATATACATTTTCTTTCCTTTGGTTTCTTCAAAAGCGTTTTGAGAAGTTTACTTGAGTAAATTTTTTCCTCTATTTGATGGCTGCATAAATATACTTGAAATGCTTTCTTTCGTGTTTTTTATTCTCCTAATAAAATAAAGTATTCGATATTTGTTTTCATTTTATTTCCTCTGTTTGAATACTTGTTGTTTAAACTAATTTTTTACTTATATTAGTTATCAACATCCGCTTCATTTTATTTCAATTTAAAACTTTTTTAACATTAATATTCCCAATATCACATATGCTTCAGTTAATCACAAACATTTCTTAATTTAATAGCAATAGCATTTTTAATATTTCTAACATAAAAGAATTATAAAGGACAGAGGTGAATTGGTGGAAAAAAGGCATTTTCTCATGACTGAAGACAGTGATATCTGTATCAAATCTAATCCATATTCGAGTTGAGAAGACTTATGCACGTTTAAGACTTCGCAAGACCTTATATCCCCTGTTAGTGAAGAATGGAGAAGAAAATGCCACCTCAGTTCTCTAATTTGTCTCTTGACCGTGATTTAAATTATGAAGCGGTCAGTCAGCAGAAATCTGCATACATACAAACCACCGGATTATGCCTTAAGGGATCTGGAATTCTCACTTATCACCAAGCAATTCACAATTTTAAACCACGGTCATGTGAGGAGTTCATACCTGAGCTGGCACCATCCTGTCTACATCCACCACACCACACTAACGGAAGGACTCTGGATGTCAAAGATGAGCACGTCCCAGCCCACGGAGCTCCAGCAAACCAGTGAGGGAGAGTGTGAGCACCTACCCAATTGCTTCCTGTGGCAAGCAGTGCCTCAATTTGCTGATCTTTACGAGAACCAGCGTGAAGCTGCTGAGCCACTAGAGCTCGGCAAAAATAGACAGGAGGAAATGCATAATAATAATCAATAGTTAAATTTTAATATTGTTTTATTGTAATAAAAACAAACTAATGTGCCACACTTAATTAAAAGCATTTGGTCAATTCTTGTATGGGGTTGTGAAAAGCATAAAAAACTGCACAAATATCTTAAATTTTTTATGATTGTTCACAACATATAGCTTATACACACTAGTTTTGATACAATAATTCACTGTATTAGTGCACTTTTCCTGCGGACATGCTTTTTGTTTCATCCAATATTTGAGGCCAAAAAAAAAAAAAAAAGTTTAATACGAACGCATATGACTCATATTTATTTTATATGTTACTGAATTAACTTATATATTTTTTTTATATCGGTTCAAAAATTAGTAGGTTTGAATCCCATCTTGGGCTTGGATTTTGTAGTGGTTAGGAGCAAAACCAATCACATTTTGTTGTTAACCACTTTATATACCACTTTGTTATCACTGATGTTTATTGTCTGTTGATTCAAAATAATATAAATCACTGTGTATCCTATAATAGGCTTTCTCTTAAAATATTTTAAAATATTATTTTAAGGATTTCAAAATTTGTTAGCAGAAGTCTATAGCTGTCAAATCTAAGATTTATTTGAAAGCAAAATAAAATGCATTAAATGAATATTTTATATTTATGAAAGGACTCTTAGATTTTTATCACATATTTTGTATATGACATGTTTTGTGTATTCTTATTCCTTGAGATTATCAAATTTACAGTGTTTCATGTTATTGTTTGGTATTACCATTTAAAAATTATATTATTTTGATTAATATTTGAAAGAGATTATATAGAAGAAAAAAATTAGCTTAGATAAAAATTCATAAATATAATTTTGTCAAAACTTATGAATTTTTAGAATCGAGTGCGTTTTATTTCGAAGACCGATAATTATCATAGATATGTTTAATGTCTTAGTTGAAATAAGTAAAAACAAAGGTTTTACATATATGTATGTATATATAAAATTATAAATTTAAATAACGCATTACTGGAAAATGATTTCCTAGAATTAATAGGGAAGTTATTATTTAATAAATGTAACATCATCAATAAGGGCATGGCATTTTTGTAATTTCAACCACGCAAAATTGATATTAGGAACCTGAAAATTGGAAAATTGTAGACAGAGAATATTGAAACAAATGAATAATATCTATCGATCACGAATTATTAATTGAATAACGGTAAATGGATAAAAAAAAAAAAAAAAAAAAAAGAATGGAATGGAATAAATGAAATGGATTAAAAATGAATTAAAAAAACTTAATTTAAGCAATTGTTTTTATTTTTTTATGGGAAAAAGGATAAAATGTAAAGATGGGATTTTTTTTTACGTATATAGTAATAATGGTTCTATCAATGTTAATCCATTGCTCTGACTAGAATCAGATGGAGGAGGCTCATGAAAACAGTCTTGGCCTGTAGGTGGTTGAAGAAAAAGTAATATTGTAGAATATATACAGTGTACAATGAATACAATAAATACTTGTTTCATAACTGTAGTGATTTGTAATCCACTTTAAACTGGGGATCCCGGATGATCAGCTCCTGTGCGCACATCGTGACCATAATATGTAAACGCAACAAATGAATAAAATCATATCCTTTATCTTTTTCTCATCTCTTTATTTACTGTATAATTTATTTTGCTTATTTATGAAATTCGCATAAATAATTTCTTTGTAAACAAATACCATTTTGGTATACCGTTTTTTTTTTCCAAAAATTCTCACAGTTAGTTTTATTATATAGTTGGTATTTGTTATGATGCAATGATTAAAACATTGGATGTTAGTAAAATCTGATCTCATACAGAGATGAATATCGGATAAATGAATGTCGTATAATAGGAATTCTATTAAATTATTTTTATTTTCTCTCTATCATATTAATCAGTATATTTAGAGGAAAAGTAATGCACACAGAATAATAATAAATATGTTCACGATCAATATTCATTTCAAATTAAAACTATCAAATTAAAAATTAAAATGAATCTCAACTTCTGCTTTCTTTTCATGCTCAAAAATATATTATATCCTGAAAGTAGAATTCATTCCCTCAATTTTATAAAGCTTATTTAGTAGCATATTTGATGAATATGGTAGCATCATTATTTGAGTATCTAAAACTACTTCACCGAGGAACATATCCATTTATATCTCATGCAAATTGGCAAACAAATGTATAGTTGAAGTCTATGAATAACTTTTAAGAATATGCATATTTAGCAAATTTATTATCTTATTTTAAATTTATTATCTTACCATTCTGCACTGCTGCATATGAAGATAAGTATTGCATACTCTCTTTTATTTGGCTCATTTTAGAAAGAATACTTGCCACTTTGTTACAGAGTTCATATCAAGTTCCGGAAATGAAATTCAATTGTTGAAAAATCTACTAACCACCATAAACAGCGGTGAGGGGGAGGAGTTTATAGTATGCGTACTCCACTCCACGAGGTACTGCGCCCACTTTTATCCTAATGGCAATTTAATAACAAGCTAGAAAATGGAGAGACAGGTTGATTACGGTGGTCGACGAAGCATCTTCCACCCCCTACAAAGCGTTTCCAGAATGTTTCTTGCGCTGGGCCTGACCCCCTAAGGCGAGAGGATGAGTGCTTTCACTATCATTAGGAACGTTTTAGGGGAACCCCCTATTGGGCACCGGGCGTCCGCACACCTTGTGGGCACAGTTACCTGCCGGGCGTTGAGGCTTTTTAATGACTCCAAATAAGTGTTTTGCTTTTGTTTGGCAATTCTTAGAACAGCTGTCTTACAGAAACTTTCCGTAAAGAGAGGGTGATCTTCCCGCCAACTTGCCAAATCAACCCTTATAATGTGTTCTTTCACCCACTAAACATATTACTCTGGTTGGAATTAAATTAAAATGCCCGTAAACTTTTAATACAATCCAGCTGTTTTTTTCGGATTCTCAATTAATAGTCATTTTATGTAAATTAAGTGAATTTATGTAATCGAATTAAACTCAAAATTTTTAATTATGTTTATTTTTTTTTTTAATTTCATGCATATATGTGAATAAAATTTTACTAAGCTATATTCAAAAGTGAGTAAGTTTATTTAATTTGAAATATTTGTGAGAAGATTACTCAGTTATTGTAAGTACAAATGTGACAGTGAATATTAATTTGTCTAAAATGTGAATAAATTTTTCTGATATTGATAATCGGCATCCTTTTTGTTACTATCCAGTAACAAATTATCAAGTAGTTTTAATTAAATTTTAAAAAAGTGTGTTACCGACATCAAATTTTTAAAAATTCCAATATTAGATTCCAAAATTAAAAAAAAATTAGATTGTGTCTGCGAAAGGAATTATTTTTAATTTCGGTGTCCCCCCACGTGTGAGAAAAAGTAAAAAAAAAGAAATGTTGAATAATTCAACCTACAACATCCAGCTCCTCGATGCTTTTGATAACACGGCCTACGTTCTGCGCAGTGATAATTTATCGCTGTAAAGGCATTTTCTCTTTAATAAAACACAGCCATCTGCAAGTATATTGATTATCGTAGATCTTCCTCTTCCAATAAAAACCAGAAGCGAGGAGGTTTTACAAATGCTTATTTATTGTCATTAAAAAACAGTCTCTGGCGGTGTAAACGGAGTCAGGAATTTTTTCTTTTAACCCTCTCTCTACGGATAATAATCACCTGTTGGATCCCACAATTCATTTTTCATAGACATAGCACTATTAATCACAGCCAATCGACGCCTACGGCTACTTTTAAATTGACTGGTGGGACCATTATATATTAAACTATTCAAAGAAATTTTTCGTGAAGATTGGCTGAAAATTTCCTGTATAATTACGAGCCTTTTGCATAATATGCAACGCATTAAAACCCTGTGACAACTAGCGATATACAGCATTAGTGAATATATTTTTGTAGTTCTAGTTAAGAAAAAGTTTATATTTCATCAAGTTCTTAATTGAAAAGGATTGTTTTGGTATGGGTACAATAGGACGTTTTTAATTGGTCATGTTAACTTGTTTACAAAAATTTCATGTTCATATACAAACTCTTATAGTATATAGATGGTCAACTTTAAAAAGAATACGTTTGTGTAAGAACCTTTTTTTTCCATTATCTATCACATCAACAAGCAAATGAAATTTTCTCTAGATTGATGATAGACTGCCATATTTAACACCGCGATTCAAAAACTCGCTTTTTGAGGAGCTCAATCTATTCTAATCTATAGTTGGATCAGTTCTATAATTTGTAGGCCTGACTCCCATTTCGAATCACTGCAAATATGCACTGGTGTGTGGATAATTTCAGTGGTCCGTTTTCCTCTCTATACTGTAAGTTCTAGTGGAATTAGTCCGCATGTGTAAAAATTGATGAACCAAGCAAAATCAGCGAGAAAAACTGCGCAACAGTTCATAATGTCAAACAACAGATTGATTTCTGAGAGATTTACAAATCTGTAAACTTGAAGACGACGATGTGAAAGCTTTAACGACAAAATATAAAACAGACATGTTACTGTTGGCTGTAATGGAATAAAAATCCTTATGTAGTTGATCAATAAACTACAATTCACTAATGTAGAACATGTATTCATGTACGAACATTTATTTAAGAACGATTTTACTTCTATTTGACATATATTACATATTTCGTCTTTCTTGATTCTTATTTTGACCCTTACTCGAATACAGATTCATTTTAATCATCAAAGCTTTTTATTTGATTCTTCGTAAAAAGTACAAGATTTTATTTTTTAATCTTATTGATAGTACAAAATTTTTAAAACAAGCGAATATCACTTCTATATTGCATGTCATTCTGTTTGAGAAATTTACATTCATTTGAAATTTAAGATGCTAAATTGCAATGAAATAATATTGAATGCAGTATATGCAAATATTTTTTATACTTGATCAATTTGAAACTCGAACTACCTGTTTCAAGTATAAAATTATACACACATATGCAGTAAATAAAATTTTAGTTTCATATTCTAATAAACAAAAAAAATATTATTTATTTTTGTTTTTAAACATGTGTTTTAGTTTTATTTAATATCCTTTAAACACCTCTATAAAAATATAAAACGATTGATACATTAAATCATGCAGCCATTGAATGATTAAATTCAGAAATTATTAATTAAATTCAGAGATAAATATAAGATTAAAAGAAAAGAAAAGTATATCTAGAATTTAATATAATTTTGTGATGTTATTGAAAAACTAACAAAAATTTTAATTAAAAAAATTATGATATCAATGTTTTATTATTGTATGTGCAAATATATTTTAAATGTGTCTAAAATAATAATGCTGTTTAATCTCACAAATAATTTAATTATGACATATTATATATTTTAAATAATTAGATTATTTTTAACTAAAATTATTAAAAAATTGAGGTTATTGTCCTATTGATCGTGATAAAATGCATATTTATTTATATATTGAATTATTGTAGGAAGTAAGGTAGTAAATATTAAAAAGCATTTAATTGTTAGATTCCCCCCCCCCCTTTTTTTTTTTTCCTTATAGAAACAAAACTTTCTGAAAATCCATAAAAAATTTTGAAATTGTAATATATTATAATTAATTATGTGTGAAATTATTATATTTATTAAATAATTTTTTCCTTGATTTTATATATATTAAACTTATTTTACACTAATATTTTGGATGTGTAAAAGGTAACGGAAACATTTTTACAAAAAGCCATGCATTTTAACAACTACCTTGTTAAAATATTAGAAAATACATATATTTTTCAATTTAAAAAATTGTAATTTTTATTTCATGTAAGTTAATAATTTTTAATTATTTAAATTATCGCACAAATCAATTACTGATTTAATGAATGCATTAAAACTGCTCGATAAATGATGCTAAAGCTTAATTTGTTTCCTTGAGAACGATATTATTGAAAATTACACAGTAACTACTGTATTCACAATTTGATTCTCTTGTATATATATATATATAATTTAATTTCTGCTACTTCAAAGTCACATTATGAGCATGCTTCACGGTCCTGGTGTTGCCATAAATTTTCAGGGTAAAATTGCTAACTATGGACACTAAAAATTTAAATAAAAAATCTAGGCATTATGTTACATATGAGTGCAAAAGTAACATATAGGAAGTTGATTGTTGAAGTGAAATAATTTTTTGTCTATTTATAAAAGTAACAAATATAAAGTTGATCGTTAATCTTTAAAGTTGATTCTTGAAGGGAAATCTCTTTTTGTATATTCTTTGTAGAAAACAAAAGCTCTTAAAGATTGGCTGACAGAGAAGTCAACAAGCAGAGTAATTTTTCTTAACTTAAATAGAGCTTCTTTTCTTTCCTTATTATTATTTTTTTAAATCAAAATATTACTATTCCCGATTATTTGCGAAAATTGTTCAGCATATTCAAGTACAGAATATTTTGACAAATTATAAATATTCAATCGCTTATTTTGGATGTGGCGTCATAGAAATTAAGAAAAGGATATGAATTTGCCGAGTAAAATTAAATGAATCGCCTTTACAATGTTTAAATGCAAACACACATAAATACATAATGAAATCAATTTTCCTTTGGTATTTTTCAAATGACAAATTCTTGCAGAACCATTTAGTGATAAATTGAATTATTTTAAAATACTTTATAGAGTTTTATTGGTGAAACAAATTCTTATTGTTTATAAAATAAAGATGTTGTGAACAGAAAGATAAAATGGCACGTCATATTGCTGGTGTTGATTAGACATTAGTAAAAACTAATCTTTGAGAAAAAAATTTTGTCATCATTCTTATCACATGAGTTAAAAAAAAAATATGATCACATGAGTTAAAAAAATATATAATTATTATGAAAGGTATTAGAAAGCCGAATGGCTAAGTGACTTTTTACATCACTATTTTCTCGTCAGGACGTAATTTTTTAGGAGTAAAGAATATTTCCCAATTAGATATCTTTTGAAAAACAATCTAAGGAATTTTAAGATTATAATTAAATTTATAAGTATGTTTGTCAAACTGGTAACTGAATGAGTAGAGCTCTGATTTTCAGTTCAAACGGTTCGTTGGTTCGATTCTCACATCAGCTGGATGATGGGGGAGAATTCAGGTTATATTTGAAATTTTAAACTTTGGTACAATAAGCCACCATGTGAAAAAAAATAGATATAGAGAAAGCAATAAACCCCCCTCTTTTAAGTACGTTTTAAATGATTATCTTTAACTATATAAAAACGTTTAATGTTTTTCAGAATTTTTTGTCTGATTCCATTCATAATACAATGCGCATTAATAATGAATTTACAATCATTGAATTATCTATAGAAGTATTTATCAAGTTTAGATTTATTTGTATAGTTTTTCGTATAAGGGGAAGAAAAAAAAAATAACAGAAATTATATTTCAGAAATAAAGTTTTAATAACGAATCTTATTTCTGAAAAAACAGTGTTTCAGTAATTAAACTTAATTTTAAAAATTCTATTTGTGCATTACATTCTGATTTAACGAATATTTCAAATAACCTTCATTTCTGTAATTATCTGTGTAAATTTCAATAACTTACCTCTTCCTGGTATTTTCCATATTTTTTTTTCACTATTGTTTTGGGACACAAATAATAATAATTGAATAAAAACATGGTCTGCGCGCTTTTGTGGGTTGAAAATACTTTGGAGTCGTATGAGGGTAATTACTATACCTGAACCCTTCCTGCTATTAACGGAACTGAAACAAAAAGAATTTCCGAAAATTCTCCAAGTATGCAGGTGGATGGGCATACCAGACCGCGATGATAACTGTTATTTTCAGGAAGGCATAAAGGGGCAAATTGTAGACTCCGAGACCCGGAGGGTGGAGGAAGCCGATTAATCAAGTGTGCCTCGAATTTAGGGTGCGAATACTGTAATTTCATACCTAGCCACATGAGCGCTCAGGGAAGAAATCGATTTCAGGACAGTTATAGTTATGTGGATAATATGCAAGGACTGTGATCATAAATCCCAAAATACCTTTTCCCATTACCAACTTTACTGTTTACCGTGTTCTCAAAAACGTAATACATTCAAATTTCTCGAAATTAACAAAAAATTCAATTTTTACTTATTTTATCAGTTTTGAAGTATTTACAAAATATTTTAACCTTTTATCAAAGCATTTAATCGAGATTAAATATTTCAGATTTAGCATGGCCTAATAGCAGAATAGCACTCTTCAGAGTGGAAGATCCCACTTTGGATCCCAACTATTCTTAAGCAACTGGAGAGGCATGTTACGCTTCTGGCCTTTGTATGCACATCTATTGAAGTAAGTGCTTGGGAATTATCAGGGTTTTTTCTTTTGTGACAAATGTACGGGACTCACTATTTGACACCGCAAAATGGTAAGTCTAACGAAACAAGGATGATGTAAACATGTAATGATCGAAAATATAATTTATACTTTCTAAAAGAACTTTTCATACACACAGGACCGTATTAACATATAGCAAGGGACAAGGGAGGATACCTGGAAGATTCCCAAGCACTCATTTCTACAGAAGGTAAAAGCGCAGTATCCATCTTTCATTGTCCAACAGGAATTGTAAAAACAAAGGCTCAGTGTTCGTGGGAAAGAACTTCCGAAATGCACTTTACATGTTTGATATTAATGTATTTTAAACGTTAATGATTTATACTAAATATGTGAAATTATTAATAGTTTCAAATCTATAATCATCAATAAGCAGACAATCTTTGTAATCATCGGGACTTTATCGAACATTAGGTATGTAAAATATAATCAGCGTTCAAACACACACACACACACACACATATATATATATATATATAATGAAATTTGTTGGTTTACATTTTTAACAAATTTAAGGTTTTACTTACTCCTATGTATGCCGAAGACAATTATACTGAGAGAGCATATAAACGCTGAAAGTTTCATAAGTACCATAGTCCCGGCTTAGATATTGCATGATTCCATCTCAGAATCGACATTTTTGTTCAACCGTCCTTAAAGTTATGAAGTGATTGATTTTGCTAAAGCAGATTTTCATAGGCTTAAATAGACAATCGGAAACATATTAATCGATTGAATATAATATCGAATAATAATAAATTAAACATGACTAATAATAAATGATCGAATAATAATAAATTAAACAGATCTTGTGACAGTTTCATGAAGAATGAAAGGGCTCTCTGTCTGAAGGTAATGGCTTCAATTCCTAACCCAGCTTAATACCATCCTGCAGAGAGAGTTTATGATAACGGAAAATTCTGTAGGACCGAACAAACCTCTTGAATTTGCTTGAAGCAGATAGGAAGGTACCAGCTAAGTGTCAATCCTCTTACTAGGGATTAGTTCAAAATTACGAAGTTATTGGCTACATTTAAGTCGATCGAAGTCGACAGACAGATGGTAAAATTTGAGGTAAAAAATAATGGATATAAATAATAAAGGGTGAGTGTAGTATCAAATAAAGAACATCACTATTATCAAATATGTAAACTAAACTATTATCATATATTTGAAATAATTGAATGAGTTTAAGGAAAACTTCGTTGATCGAGAAATTGATTTTAAATCAATTTCTCGATAAATGATTAGAAGAAGAAAATGCACAATTTAATGAATCTGAATTCTTTTAAAATTCTACCTGATTTTGTTTTAATAAAATGTTTGCACAGACTTTAATTTTTTAAATTCTTGAATTTGTAAAATTTCAGATATTCATTGATATACAGTTCTGAATTCTTCAGAAAGAAAAACAATAAAAAAAAATTCAACTTTCTTTAAAAATTTAACCTATCGCTAATGTCTTTTGGACGTATACCATTTGCACGTTTCCAACTTTGTGATCAAGATTATCAAACGTTCCTTACGTTTTAAACACTGTTATATATAAATTTCCTACTCAAAAAAATGAATTACTCTAAGTTACAGAAAAATTTATGTTTCATATATCTTGTGGTATAGTACTTATGGATGCACAGTGGTGAACTTTTGTGGTAACGGAAACAATGTTATATAATACACCAAGCAAAGAACGATAGCCGCGAGATTTCATTACCCTTCTGGGAACTGTTTTGCTTAAAATAATTTAATACAATAAAATCATAAAGTTGTCCGAAAAAGAAAATATTTTTTACTTGAATAGTTCAATAATTTCTAAGTGATTTTGGAAAATGATATTGATTAAATTAATTTTTAATTCTGAATTGAAATTTATTTGTTTTTAGTAAGTTTCTGTTTGTTGTGAGTGAAGTCATAATGCGAATTTTACTTTTAATTTAGTTATATTCAATAAGTAATTTTGAAGTCACACACACACAGCATATAAAAACTCATTACTCTGATGCGTTTATTATATATATATAATAGGAAGTAAAAGATTTTTCTGATAATTTAAAAAAATTTTGTTTTTGTACGGTTGTAATAGAGACTTAAATTAAAATTGTAAAATCAAAAGGACAATTCCGTTGAATTAATTTTTTGAAAGGTATATCTAATTGTGTTTTCCATAGCATATTATAAATGGCATTTCTTCCCCTCGATGAATTTTCTGATTTAGATAGTAATAGAAAACTAATGCTTAAAGAAACAGTTTACAGAAATTGTTGCCAGCAATTTCGACCTCTCGTAGCAGATAGTCTAACGTTGTTGTAAGGGATTTTAATGTCCACTGCTAAATTTCCTGCCGGGAGGTCTTTTTATAAAGGATAGCCGTATTCACGTATTACAAGAAAGGGTAGTGCATTCCATCCCACAGAAGGAACCCCGGAAAAGCAGCACACCAATAGATGGACATGCAAAGGCCCAACACAAATCTCCTGTTGTTAATCAGTGGCTGGAATTGAATCTAGGACCTTTCACTCAGAAGAACGCTCTCCTGCCATTAGGACACGTGGATATGGAGAAGGGGGTAGCTTAGGTGTGATCTCATGACCTGACGGTGGCTCAAAATTACGAGACGATTGGATATGGGCCAGCATTCCAAACCTGTTAACGTTACCATACAGTCAGGGGCTCGCCTGCAGTACTATGTTTGTGTGTATGCCACTAGGCCACGGTGAGCCATGTTCTCTGCAGTTTGAAGAGATAGAAAAGTAGTTCATGTAAATGGTTAATGATGAGTTGTCTTTTATAACCCCACTAATATTTAACGACAAAATATGTGTCAAAACTGAAATTCGAAATGAAATACAAAAATCAAAAATAAAAATTGCTTAATTAGCAATGATATTAATGTAACAGAGAAACATCCGACCCTCTACAGGTAGGATTATAAAATAAAAGTAAGCTAAAATTATTTTGGCCCCAAGATAGGAAACGAGAAAGTAAAAAGAATTTGAACTTCTTTATATTTATTTATATTTTTATTGGACTAGCCAGTGAACGACATTGTCTTAATTCGTCGGAAAATAACCTGATCGTAATATTAAAGCCAATAAAATATTTTTTTTCGTTTTTCTTAAATATCTGTTTTGACTTAAATATGTATTACAATAGCATTAGGTTAACTATTAAAGAATACTAATTTAATAAAATCATTAGTTTGTAGACGACTGTTTTGCGTGGAGCTAACAAAAGACTTACTAAAAGCAATAATTAAGGGAGTCAAAAACGAAAAAAGTTTGGAACCACTGACTTCTATAAAAGAAATTATCTAAACAAAGAAAAAAGCGAAGGTCACCCATGCGGGAGGAATCCGCAGAAGTGGGGACGAAGATTGTAATAACCACTCAGACACCTGGTTTATTTAATTTATTAACGGTGATTCGTTTTACCTTGGAATCTTTTCTTTCGGTTCTCGTGGTTTGAGGGGGCAACAGCATCTCACTTTTCCACAAAATGCATTGTTTCTGTCTAGGGGAGACCTTGTCTTTCATAATAATTCTGCGGTTTTCTGCTCCGCTGCTCGGGTCACCCACACTTCCCCGCAAATATGAGGAATTCCTGAGTGGAGATAGCGTGTTTATTTTGATGTCACCTGTCCACTAACACTTTTTTTTTTTTTTTTTTTTTTTTTGTACGAGGTGACAACGGCTGCTCATGCAGTTTGAAGTATTCATTTGAATATAAATGCGTTGGTTATAGTTGATTCCTCTCTAACGAAATATTCTTTGCTTACTTTAATTCAAGTTAAAAGTTGACTTATCACATCGTTTCTTATAGTAAAGGCCAACATGATAAGAACTTATTTTAATGAGATCCTTTAACTCCTATTAATTTATCGTGTCTCAAATATAAAAAATTAAATATTTGTATACCATATATAAAAAAATTCAAAACTAAAAAAGAATGGGCTTAAGTTATAAATACTGTGAAAAAAATTAACACCAAATGCGTAAAAATTATAGAAATTAAAGATTTTATATATATATATATCTATAATCTATATATATATATCTGGTCATTATTGCACTCCTTTAAAGTTTTATTTTATTTTTTTTATTTCTAATTATCGAATTTATACCTTTCAGCACTACTAGGGGTAGAATTGAGGATAACTTATATAGTAAAGCACCTAGTGTGTGTGCCATCATATGTGAAATTGGGTGAGTCTTCGTAATTTAGAAGCAGGAACCAAGCAGAAGACTTCCGCACAGACTACCACACCCAGAAGTATCATTTCACATGGATGAGATTGTGATCACGGCATATTTAACGTGCCCCAGATGCCATTAGTGAACACAATGGATTTTTCAGTCGGGTCGGGACTCGAACTCACAACCTCCCGATCTCGAGAAGAACCCCCTAACCAATCAGTCCATTGCGGTTTAAATTATTATTACTTATTAAAAAAATTTTCTAAGGTTTTCGTTTTAGAAAAAAAATTTTTTTTGGCTTTCTTTTGAATTTTAAAATACTCTAATAAAATAAAAAACTATCCATCGAAAGTATTTTCCTTCCTAAAATCGAATCTGTTTATGTGAGTAATTGATAGCTTATTGTCAATAAAAAATAATATTTGAATAATCTGAATTACTCTTCTTTGTAATAAGAAGTATTTAATACTTTAAAATAGATCTAAATATTTTCTTTAAATATAACTAACATTCATTATTACGATCAATTAGAATATATTATTTGCTTTTAAAATGTATTCAAATATATAATTCACATTCAGAAATATTTTCTCCCTATAAATTATAATCCTTTCACCTGTCGATGTCAAGTAATTTACAACATGTAATTTTTCCAATTTTGTGTATTTATGAGATGATATATTAAGAAAGTTTAAATTATACTTAGATATAAATTTAAGTTTAAAACATTTGAAGTATCGCAAAGTAATTAAATTATAAAATGTCTTCTTTCATTATTCAAAAATAGAGAATTATGTATATTCTGCAACTACTATAAAAAGGTTAATGTTTCAATTACATTTTCTTAAGGATTAAAGGTGCATCCAAAGAAATTCATCAAGTTTCAGGCTGAATTTTTTTTAACACACTCACATTTTTTTCAACGTAACATTTAGTCTACCATGAATGAAACTTATCGAATTCACAACCAGAGGGCCATCGAACGTGACAGAAACACATACTCTCAAAGGATATGTTCCAATACTTTTAAGAGTAAAAGGTGTGTTTCACTTAAAATTATAGCCATTTCGACTTCCAAATTATAGATCGTCTAAAGAGAATCACAAGAATTTTAATACTGAGATGCAGATCTGAAGCGTAACTATCTTGTAACTCCTCAAGTGACATTAGCGGTCCACCCCCAACAACCCAAACCCCTCATTTACTCATACAATGGGAACAACAATCCGAATATTTTCAGCAGTCCGTCAAAAGCCTAGAAGATACGGGATATGATAGTCAGTCAGAGCTTTCATCTCTAACTGCATGTCCCTGAAAGGTAGCAATTTCTCAACTAATTGGCAGTGGCTCTGTATTTTTGTATTTAGGATAACTGCCGTCGTTGAAGTGGTCGCTGTCAAGACTTGCTATCACTTCTGACACGTTTTGTTGATGGGAGTTACCTTCTGGAGTTCTAAACTCTCTGTCTTTCATTCACTTCATATTCTCTCTTTAATTATTTACTCACCAATAAAAACAAGAACTGAAATGGAAGTAAATAATTTAATTTTAAAAGTTTCTCACAGGTAATTGCTGAGGCTTGTCTCACAGAAACTATATTCCGAAAGTATTGTTTTTAGTAAAAACTTACACACAAGGGAAATCCATGAAGTATACAAGATTTTGATTTTTAATATTTCTGAATTATATTAAATAGAGCTTATTTATTTATAAAACTCTAATCTATAAAATTAAATTTCATAGAATTCTAAATACCTTATTCAATTTTTAATTTATTACGATTTAGTAATAAAAATATGAACTAAACTCTTCCTAAAGAAAGCATTATGTGCTCAAACAAAAATATGAGATTAATAAAATAATGTGTAGCTGCTTTTCTAAGCTAGATTCATAACTGCCTATTTTAAGCGAATAAAAGAAATAATGCATGAAACAGAGACACTGTGATAAAAATAAATAAAAAACATTCAAAAGAAAAGCGCAAACGTTTTTCATATGATGATAAATATTAAGATAAATATTATAATGTATCTTTATTCCAGGTGACATGAATTGAAAATTATAATCATTATAAAAGAAAGTCCACATTTACCCAACGGGATTCAAAAATGAATTAATTTGTTATATTTTAATTTTAAAAATGTAAAAGCACGTTGTAAAATTACGTTGGGGAACTATTCGTTATGTTTAAATTACAGTAAAACAGATAACTTATAAAAATATTTTGTTATGTATTCAAGTAATGTTTATAAATTTAAATCTGTCTACATAATATTTAAATTATATAAATGAAAATGAATTCAGACATTAAGTAGGAACTTTAAAAAATGGCTACCTTGACAAAAATTTACCTGGTTAAAATTTAATCTTAGATGAAAGAATTTAAGGAAAGGAAAAATGAGCTAGGTATTATTTATCTCCAAGAGAAATATTTTTGTCAATTGTCTTATAACAAAACACTATTAAAAACAGTACACACAAAACACAAAAACACACACTAAAAGAAAACTATTTTCACTTATATTAAGGTGATGTACTTTGTATTGTGAAACCAGAAAATTCTTCAGACTAGCCATAATATTTACTAGA
>JAPDSC010101393.1:121553-135289 GCA_026290005.1 Latrodectus geometricus | reverse complement strand
TGATTATCATTGTTTGTCACAATGATAATCAATTTATTTTTTATTAAAAATATATCAAAATTTGTATTTCATAACTGTGTGTATTTGCATAATCTTATACCGAGGAGGGAATTGAATACATGATTTGTTGAACTGAAGCCCAGAGAACTGTCGATTCAGCA
Organism: Latrodectus geometricus; assembly: GCA_026290005.1. Lineage (NCBI taxonomy): Eukaryota > Metazoa > Arthropoda > Arachnida > Araneae > Theridiidae > Latrodectus > Latrodectus geometricus. Next base: position 135,128 of record JAPDSC010101393.1, on the reverse strand, counting down.
ACCAGATTCTAAGTATGAGCATTGATATACAAATGTAGTCTGGTAGCGAGAATAGAAAAATATATCTTTATACAAAATTATTCATTTCTCAGTGTTGAAAATAATGTATTTGTTGGCCTTAAGGAAACTTGTCAGTTGGTAGAAATTAACTTGAACATGGTATGGCTACTTTTTAAAAGATATTAAATACTGAATCTTTCATATATGTTTGAATGCACTTCTGATCAGGAGTGTATTGGGAAAGCCAACAATACGTTCGTTTCAATTAGCTAATAATTCTTTCATAAATCTGAAAAAATAGTGATTTTATTAATTTTCTTAAAAAAAATATTGCAAACAAAAATATAAGAAGAAGGGAGTACAAGTTGCTACCCACAGTGGTTAAGCATGGATGACAATTCTAAAATTCGGAAAGAACAACACCCCTTCATTTTTGAAGCAAGAAGAGCCCTGGAACGGTGTGTATTTTAGCATAAGCAACTTTACAGCGGATTAAAACTAGGCTTTGTTTCCAACTTAAATTAATTACAACGTTATTATACAATTTTCGAAATTAAATACAGGTTATATAGTCAACCAGGAAAATTGATATCCTAATAAAAATTCCATTCCCATATTTAGTACAACCGTGTCTGAACAAAAATTCGGAGGATGCATAAAATCAGGATTTTATTTACATATACAGTGAAGGCAAATGCTGTGCGATATAAACTTAAGTAAACATACAACACAGTTTGGAGAAATATTTGTTTTAGACAAAGAAAAACACTTTTATAAGTTTTTCTTTGCATTTTTTCGAAATTAACAACCGTTATTCGAATTTAAAAATTCTCGAACTTAAAAATAAAACTGGCAAATGAACGTTATAGTATTTTGCTTTTATTCGAGTTTCAAAAACTGAAAGATCCAAGTTTTAAAGAAATAAATTATTTGTATGTTAATTTACTGTGCTATAATTCAATATGAAAAGCTGCTTTAAAAATAGAATGAATAAAGAATTTTCAGGAATTCAAACTCAAATCTGAATCGTAGTTTCTGGTTCTTATAAGCCATTTATAAATTTTATAAAAACAATACAATTAAGAAAAGTTAAAAGTAATTTAATGAATTATGTAAATTAGAAATTATAAGCATGTCTTTATTAATTATGTTGATATAAGAATGAAAATTGTAAGCTTATATTTAAATGATCACTATTGAAATTTATTATTTTGTTAAATAAACATTTTGATTTTAAGTAAAAAGCACACCGAAAGCAAGCGTAATTTGTTGCATTGGATTATGCTAATTTGATCATGCTAGAACAAACAAGACAATTCAAAAATTGGTTTTGAGAATTATTTAGAAAGGTTAATGACTGGCATTTGATAAGCAGATATCGAAAGATTTTGGAATCAATACATTAATGAAGTAATTAAATGAGTGTACATTAACTCTTAGCATCGCATAACTATCCACCGTTAATTATTTTAATCTATATATATATATATATATATATATATATATATATATATATATTAAACGGTTATTATATAAATGACATAAAGGGCTGTTTAACGTTGTCAATTAATTTTGTGAAATTGTCAATGACTGAATATAAAAAAAGCAATAAAAATATTATTTTTTGCAGAACATTAATGATAAATATTAATTTTAATATTTAATTAAAACAATTAATCCTTTCAGGATACAAATAATTCCAATTAAAAGAATAAATTCTGAAATTTAGGGTCTATGGAGATTCGATTATTATAACATTAAAATTATGTGTATCAATAAGAGATATTATTATATAACTATCTTCCTTTTGATTTTACTAACGAAATAATTCTAATAATAATCTGAATTAATTTAAAAAAATTCAAAGATAAACCTTTTATTAACTTTATTTTAGTTTAAAATCAAACCTTGTTTAATTTTGAATATATTAATATAGTGTAGTAAGCGTTATTGTTGTTCCAAAGAAGATAAAAAATGATATCAGTGACGAGAATTCAGAAATTTTTCAAAACATTTTTAAAGAGAAAATTGATCATTTCACCCTCTATTCTAAATAAAATAACAGTTGTAAATTTTATTTAATGATTAATCCAAAAAACTTCTGATCTTTAGAAATAAATGGTGCTTGAAACAGTCCAAAAATAGTAAATTATTATCAATTTAATAGCGAAAAAAAGTTAAATTGAAGAAAATGTTTTAGTTACAGTGTCTTACATAGCTTTTTTTTTTTTTTACTTTTTTGATCAATTTTTTTTTTTTTCTGATTGCTCTATAAAGAGGAATATCAGTCTAAGATGTATGTTGATAGGAAGACTTCCGCTCACGTGATCTTGATTCATGTTGAGTTTGCGGCTCTTGAAATTATCAATATATCAATTGAATGGTGATATTGATTAGATATTGGATATGCTACTGCCCACGATATTATAAGTGAACTCGCTTATAGATCTTTTACATTACGTATTCTAAAAGGGGAAGTAAAAAAACAAATCATCATTTCGCACTTTTTTTTATCGACTTTTATCTCTAGGATTTACGTGCAGTTTAAGATTTCTTTCCTTACTTAAGTTTGCATTATTAATGACCTACGTCATAAAGGGTTCATTTCTTTTCAAAAATAAAATAATAATGTCACTCTCATTTTAAGTATTTTATTTATTAAAAGAAATCTCATCGTAAATCTGTTATTATCGAGAAAGAAAAAAAAAGCATTTATGTACACATATTTGATGTTATCGATTACATTCGATTCGAATGCATAGTAAGTACAATGAAATATATAAAAATAAAATGAATTGTTATATTCAATCATGCACTCACGAATATGCGAATGGTATCGAAATTGATTTTGATTACATTTTGTGACTTATCGATAGTAAATTCCAAAATTTTACAGTCATTATTTGTACGCGAAGACCAACAAAACAGTTTATTTAGAACAAAACAGTTCAAAATGGATGACGAGTTTAAGGTACAATTTAAAGTGTATTCACTCCCGATGTGGGAAACAAACCCAAGAATAGGTGGATATAATGCTTGACCGTTAAGATTTCATCTTTAGATTTCACTCGACTCATTTTAAAAGATTTGGAGTTGAAACCATTTTAAGATATTAATCGAAAATGGTTTTAAGAAACGGAAGGAAAATATTTTTATAATATTGAGTTGAAATTGTTAGAAAAAAACTCACACAAAAAGTTTTCAGATATTCAATTAAAAATGTTATTTCAAAACACAATTATATAAGCAAACCTTGTAATCCTTTCATAAGTGTTGCTTTATAACATTAATTTTTTTATGTATGTAGTTTTAACTGAAATTACGCTGTTGAATGACTGAAAAATTGTTTTCCTAAATAAGCCGATTTCAGTTTTAATTAAAATAATTCAAATAATAATATCGAAATCTTAATCAATAAGGTATTTAGAATAAAATCAATGAATCCAAAATATTCTAAAATCAATGGAAAATATTCAAATCTATTATTAATGCAGGTATTTAATTATGAAATAGAATTTATTTTTTCTAAAATATATGAAAAATACGGAATTTCCTTTTTTTAAAATTTTCTGTTTATATTTGGTTAGTAATGACGCTTTTTTTCATTACATTTAAGAATATTTCAAAATATTCATGAAATTAATAAAGTTGAAAATTATGTTATTTTTAAATAAAATGAAAAATTAAATAATATCCTAAATTATAAATTATATTGTGCAAATTTTTCTTGGTATTAAAACTAATAATTATGAGAAGATTGATGTAAGAAAAGTGTGTGTGCATTTTCTTATGCTATTTCCAAATAAATAAGTAATGGATTCTATATTTATATTTTCAAGATATAAGTGAAAGAAATAAAATTATTGCAGTTTTCAAATATACAAAAGTGAAATAAGTTAAAAATGTTTTCTTGTGAAAATCGTAACCTATACATTACGAACTGAAAATCAGATATTTTATGAATATTTTAAGAAATGCAATTCAAATGTACTTGAAGTCACGTGATATGTTTCAATTTAAATGCAAGCTTAGCTAACGATATTATTTTGTTATAAAAATTACATATTTCAACAAGCTCTATACGGAAGTTTCTTTTCAATTTATTTTCGACCATAAATGTATTCTGTAAATGTCCTATTATCTATTTCAGGAAAACTAAAATACGACTTACTTTTCAGAAAGTACAGGTGCATGTGAAATAGCTATTTTATCAGCTATATTACTGAGAGTCTAAGAAAGCACTTTAATTTTAAATTTCACCAAGTGAGTGCTTTTCTTAATGATTACTAGTTTTATCAAGATGAATGCTTTTTCTTACTCATAATTGTTCTGATTGAACTTGTGTTTTGATTTGAAAGGGAAACAGAATAAAAAAAATATTTTCCTAAACAGCGCCATCTCTCGGAATCCTTTGATGCTTTTTATGGAAATCATTTCTAATTATTTAGAATTTTCAAATTATCGTTTGAACTCGAATATGCCGCAAAAAATGTAATGTTTATAACTCTTCATGTAGGCTTAGTATCAAATTTGCAAAAAAATATCTATTTTAATCCGTGGATGGATTTTAATACTCTAAAGAGAGATTTTAAATTTACGAGTACAAAAGTAAGCATTTTTTAAAGATATTAAAAATATGTAAGATTTACTAGCACGTGAGGAAAAGTAATATAAAAATGGTGTAAAAATATTAACAGCTGAAATCTTAATATTCTTCTATAAGTTTTGTTTTTTCATAATTTTTTATTACGTTATATTTAGCAATTAGGTAAATTAATGTTTTCAAGAGAGTCTCTTAGTAAATTGTACTTTCTTTAAGAACAAATATTTGTAATTGTAGATGTAAGATTATGAAATTTGGTTTACAATAAATATATCATACAAGAAATCAATTATTATAATTAAACCTATACATGTATATTATATTCACATAAAACTTAAACTTAAAATGTCTTCATGTTATACAGCAAAGTAATAAAAAGATAAACACATACACACAAATGTTTATAAATCTCAATATAATAATTTATTTTATAGGAAAACACAATTTACTTAATATATTTTAATTCTTTTCTCAATTCTCCCCTTTTTTTATCATTATTACTTATTATTTCCAGTTACCATTATTTTACTGTTCCATTTTAATTCCTATGTTTTCCTATAAATAATTCATAACTTACCCTGTTTAAAAACTTTTTTTTTTGATTTCTTATAAATCATTTCTGATTCTGATTAAAGCTTTCTTAATTTCTCTTTACAATTTCATTTATTTAAAAATGTTTAAAAAAGATCTATATTCTTATATTTTTTAACTTGTGATTTTTTAAAACTTATTTCCATTCTGTTCAAATTCTATTGCAGATATTTGATTTTACTTCAGTTTTAAGCATCTTAGTTGGTTTTCTTATTGAAAAAAAAAAAAAAAAAAAAAAAAAAATCTAAAATAATTTAAAGTAGGGGGGGGACTCTTCTTTGAACTCGATTGACTAGATCATTGAAGAAGTATGTGTTAAAAGGGGCAAAGAGGGGGAGGGTCAGCAAACATCGTCTTCAAAACCCGTGAGAAATGTTACCTACACTTCCACTCACGAATTTTATAATATAAGGGGAGGGTGGGGGATCGCTCTGATTGTTCCAATCGTTTTTTCCTACACCCCCTATAACCTCCCTCTCTTTATTGGGCTCTGCTTTGTGGTCCCTTCTTTATACCTGCGGATGTTCTTCTTACGTAACTGTGACAGGTTGAGAGTGAGGGGGAGGGGTGAAGGGAGAGGGGAGGGTGGGTGAGAAGTGAGAAAAGCGCTCCCACGCTGCGTAAGTGGAGGTAACATCTGCCAACTTAACTTCGGTAACTAGTCCTTCAAAACTAAAATGCAAAGAAATCGAAAACCTTTTTTCTTCTTTCTTGGACCTCCCCCTCCTATCTTTAAAGTAAAGTAAGGAAAAAAAAATAATAATACATATTCAATTTCTCAAGCAGTTGACTTTCAAATCTGAGCATCTGATCAACGGGCCTTGCTGATGTTGAATTTGGTGACAGGCGCCTATCTTCTGTTTCATCTCGATGGCAAGAAAATCGCATTTGTCATAACATTCAGAAGTCAATAAAGAATAATGCTGTCAAACATTTTTTTTTATCAAATCCTATTCTACCCTTTAAGCTATTGTGGTGAAAAAAGGATTATCATAACACCGTCGACTTTTTATATAAAAACTGAAAAAACTACTTGCAAATGTTATTCCATAGAAAATTAACAACGAGTTAATAATTAATTGTTGAAAGAAAAAAAATACAAATTTTCACTATTGCTATTTCCCTAAAGGTGTATGTAGTATTTCCCAATTAATATTTATATGCATTTTTTAAAAAATAAAGTATTAATTACATTATTGCTTAAAACAGTTTAAAAAATAATTATAATGCTATTGACATAATATTTAATTTTACTTTAATAAAACATTATCGGAATGTTTTTAATGCAGACAGTATGGTGTGTAAAATTTGCTTTTAAGAATAAAATTTGAAAGTTATTAAAGTGTATCTAAAATTTTTTTTTATTAAAACGATTTATAAACGCTAACGCTATTTACTATTTAATTTTTTTTACCCTGAAAATAATGTTTTTGAGATTTTATGCCTTAGAATTCCCCCCCCCCCTTAAAATCAAAAATACACTTAGAAAATTCTAAATTGCAGAGAAGATAAAAAAAAAATGAAGTATTTTTAAATTTACTGCATTTTTCTAGTTTTTCTGTGCTACTATACTGTATTTCCTTTTATTTTTTCTTTTTTATAACCTTGTAGATGATGTTCCTTTTTATAATATGATTATGTATGAAAATTCAAATACTGTGATTTAATAGATTCAGCTGAATTCTATACTACTTCACAATTCTTTTTTATGTTAATAATAAAAGCTAATTCAGTTTTCTTTGAAAGATTATTGCACGAAAATTCTTAATAAATTCAGTTGAATTATATATTATTGTGCTTTTCTTTTTTTTCTTTTTTTGTCATATGTTAATAATGAAAGCTAACTAGTTATCTTATTTGAAGTGAGAATTTGGAACAGCAATACAAACTTTGTAATTCCGTATTGAATTCTATATTTTCTTTCCTTTGGATAATACGTTAATATAATATACTTAGCATTCTTATACATATAATTTAACTATGGTACAAAAATTCAATCATTGTGCTTCAATAGAATCAATTGAGTTCTCTATATCACTACACTATATTTCCTTTTTTTTTAATATAATATAACAATAATAAAAGTTACATGTCTTATTCACTGTCATAATACGTTACAAAAATTAAATGATTAAGTGTAGAAAAATTTTTTCTCGAAATAATAGAAACACAACTATTCCTGGAAAATTATGAGTAATAAATGATGCGAGTTTAAAATTTTCGAAAATCCTTGATATTTTCTGAAGCAATTTTCTCAGAACAGAGTAAAAATAAAAGATAAATTATTTTACTTTAAAATTTTCATTTGTTAAATTTATGAAAATAAGTTGATATTATAACTATTGAAATATAGCAATAAATGTACTTCGAATTTTTAGTGTCTAATGCCTGGCTGCTATTAGATTTCCTCCTTTCAACACTACAAGGCACGGAATTGATGGCAATTTATATAGTGAGGCACCACACACACAAGTGTGTGCGCTATTATTGTCCTGAAAACGGTTGCGCCTTTGAAATTTAGAAGCAGAGACCACCAGACTTGACCTTCCACCCTCTGAGGTATCATTGCACATGCAGAACATTAAGACCACGACATTTTAACGAGCTGCAGCCGCCATTAACAAACAAGATGGAGTTTCGGTTATGTCGAGATTCGAACTTCTTACCTCTTGATTATGACAACGTGCGATTTAATGCACGAGGCTACCACGGCCACATACAATTCAATATAATCATAAAGTGTTTTTCAAAATGTTATAATTTTAATACAAAAAGAGTTGGTAAGCACTCAAAGTGGTTATTTTTTGCCCATGAGAACTAATTAGATCATGACCTATTGTTTAATGTGCATTCCTAACCACTAAACACATCCTAGCTCAAGGTGTCAATTGAACCCATGAACTGTTGAACCGAAAGCAAGAGAACTAACAATTCGCCAGTTTTATTTTTTCTAATAAGAAAAGATTTTTGACATGCATTCTTATAAAATCAATAAGTTAATGAATGCTTCATTTGCCAAATCGTAACTTCATAAAATAAAAAGGTAAATATGCTAAAAAGTACATGTTTTTTAATGTTTTTTTTTATGTTTTTTAAGATTAATGTTTTTTTTTAATATTATTTACATATGGTTTTTGTGATGTTAATTCTCATTATAAATAAAATTTTTTCTGAATATGCGTAATTATATATCATATACAGCTTTTTGAATTAAAATTTTATGAAATTCAAAAGTGAAGTGTTAATCGACTTGGCAAGGGATTAACTTAATGGCAATATACATAATTCTTTCAAATAACAAATACTCTGACACCACTTTCGTTCGCTCGTTAACATATGTGACATTTTACTATAATATTAAATATTATTATATGGAAAAATGGGATATATAAAAAGTATTAGAAATTTCTTTTCGTGATGTTGGATAGTTGGTCAAACAAAACACAAAGACTTGAATTTTTAAGCAGTTTTTATTCTAAAGAATAAAATTATTTAATTTAAAATTCATTTTTAAAATTTTTATTGATACAACATAAATGATGAATTTATGTAACTTTACAATCATCAAATCAAGAACAAAAACATGTTTTGAATAATAGTCAAGATATAACATGAGACTCCTACTTCAACTAAAAACTTGGTCTCTAATTGATAATTCTTCCCCTCGGAAAACTTACACATAACTGTTGCTATTTATATAATATTAATATGAAATACTTGTTCTATTTCAATAACGCTTAATCCATAATATAAGTAAGTTATAATCAGTTCTATATTTTATTTGGTTACTCTAAACTATGCTCCTTTCTAAAATACTTGTTATAAATTTTACGAGTAAGGACCACTTAAGGATCAACATTTTGAAAAAAAAAAATTGAAACATTCATATCTGAATTTGATTGAAAGAAGCAAAAATAAACGACTTCTGTCTCCAACCTTTTTTTCACTGAAATCATGAAAATTGATTTTTTGCTGTGTTAATTAATCAATTTAGATTTATTGATTAACTGAGCAATCGGCTTATAAAAATTATAAAAAACGAATAGGATTCAGAGGCTTTCGCTGAAATGCTGGAAGCATCCGTGCGCGCGGTCATCCTGATTTAAGATTCTATGCATCCTAAAATTTATTGTAGTCTTTAGATAACTTTTTATCATTTAATTTAACAAACAAACTTCCTGGCAAACTAAGTTTGAATTCGGTAGATTAACTTCAAATTAATTCCCAAACATTAAATTTTTTTTTTTAATTACAATAAATAGGACTAATAATTTCATGGACTATTTGATATTCTAAATCAAAAATAACTCTTATGCTAATTTAAAAAATTTTCGAAATTTTGTTATAAATATTTTAGTTTAGCCATAACAGTTAGATTTTCTGGTTGATTTTCTTAAAATTGCGACACATAAGATTTTTAAAAATCTCACAATTCTGAAACTATTTGTAAAAAATATTGAGCATTCAAAGACTTAAATGCCTGTTTCTTAAATTTATAAGATTTTGAATTCCCAATTAAAAAAATATATTAATTTAAAATTTTAACAAAAAATTTTATGAAAAATATTTATTAATAAAAAATTTAATATTTTTAATTCATGGAATATTTATTTTAATGCAGTTATCAATATTTATATTTACATACATTTTAATTCAGTTTCATGGAATTATTACATAAAGCGACTGAATAACACGGTTGCAAAGAAATTTATTTTACTATATAGATACTGCTTTAATATTAGAAGTTAATAAAATACTATAAAATTGCATAAAGTTTCCTTCCTTGGAAATCAATTTAGGTAAAATTGATTTCTTCTATGAAGCACAGATTCGTAAATTTAATCTTAAAAAGAAAACAGCAATTTTCTTAAGGTAAATTATAGATTTCTAAATATAAATATGAAAAATTATTTAGTCTACGTATGCTAATTTTAATATATTTTATGTTTTCCTAAGGATTTTTTTTGAGTGAATTAAATATCACTAATTTTTATGTATATATTAAATTATGGAAAAAGTGATCTATCATTTTCTTTTGGTAGAAAGCTGCAATGATCGATATCTCGTAATAATAATTTCGTTCATATGTTCTCAGATTCACGCTCATTGAAAAGGTGACATTTTGCACTAAAAAAATTATTAATAATAATAATCTTTTTGCTATTTGTGTCGTGCATTCATGTATGAATGACACATATTACGACATGTAAAGAGTATTAAAGTGGAATTAAACAGAAAAAAAAATTCGGCATACTTTACAGTTTTCTTTGATATAGGTGAAAATACAATGTCACGTTATTGAAATTGTGAATGGTGCTTATAGTTCCGATACAATAACAGCCAGTTGCGTGCAATTTTGGTATCATCCATTCAGTTCAGTTTTTTTTTATGTTTAAGATGCACCTCCCACGGGTGCATCATAGTCAAAATTCGATAAAATATCAGCAATTATTGAAGCTGACCGCTTGTTAGCAGTCATAACATCACTAAAAATCTGAAAAACGACCTTAGAATAGTTTTAAGCCTTTTATGCTAAGCGAATCCTAAGCAAGTTACATACAGTTGACGTAAAAAAATAATAGATTTCTATGAATAAAAGTAGTGACAATTTCTTATTGCTTTTGAAGCTTTTGTAACCAATAGAGTTAAAGCTTTTAAATTAATTGAATTAAAAAATAAAGAATTGTTATATAAAGAATAAATTGCTTAGTGCTTGGAAATGTTTTGGGTAACCCTTTTACTTTGGTGAAAAAAATCCCGAAAATAGCGGGGTAGAAGATCGAAAGGGAGGCCCTAAAGTATTAGAAATTCTTCCATCTGTGCAGAGACGATAGAGATTCGTGAGAAAATATCAGAGAACGGAGTTCAATATGATTTACTGTCTTTTTTTTTTTTACCCCAGCGAGTAGAAAGCAATCAATCTAGATTTTGAGAATTATGACAGATTATATTTGTAATCTTTCATGCATTTTTTTCCACAACTTTTCAATTTTTTATTTGACTCTTATGCTCTTATCTTAAGGGACTTATTCCCTTTATAGCTCATTAAGCATGATTTTAACTTTTTCTGGATTTCCTAAAAAAAAAATTTAAACCTTTATGGAAAAACAAATTTGTTGAAACTATTTTTTATGCATAATTTGCACGGTCAATATTTGATTACATAAATAAGTCGATTATGGTATTTTTCATTTTGAGAAAGAAAATTCAATCAGAAAATGATTAATAGTGAAATAAAAATGAGTACTATTAAAGATTATAATTAATGAAACTAAAGAAAATTAGCCTTAACATTTTATATTTTTCTCAAAAAACTTTCGTTGCAAAATGGGAATAAAAAATTTAATAAGGGAATATAGATAAAAAATTAGTATAACATATATTGTTTCCATATATTATTACATAAAATAGAGTTTCACATTTTTTTAATTTTTTTAATATAGGTTCGCAGAAATACCAAATTTGGAAATTTATGATATTATTACCACACAGATTTTAAAATATTTGAAAATTCTATAATTTCATTTATTCTGAATAACATTTTTGTTAAAGAATTTTTTAATTTAATTATGAAATATTTCATTTTTTTTATTTATTTTTAATAATAGCACATAATTAAGGTTTATTAAAAATCAATTTAAATATTTCCTACTTATTCAAAATTAAATGATCAAAATAATATGACGATAAATATTCTTCATGCTAATACTATCATAAGCAGTTTTCTTTTTAATGTTCTTGCTAACATAATTGACCTGTACTTTTAAACATAACATTCCTGCAGTAAGTAATAAACATTCTGCAAATAGTGAAATTTAATTAACTCGAGTGAGATTAAAAAATCTTCCATAAATGTTATAGTTAAGTATCATAAAACCAGTTTTCTCTCAGGTTTTTATTTATTTTTTTTATTTTTAATTTTTTAATTTTTTTTTTATTGAAAGAAACATTTTACTATGTGATATTGGCTCATTATGGTTTAGTGGTAGGACTGAATTCTTTGGAGTAAGAATCACGTTTCGATTGAAACCATTGTTGAATAACGGGTGATATATGTTGCGTCTCTACATGGATATCTGCCGGGGTGTGTGCTTGAGTATTTTCTGAGTTTTCTCCTTTATAATTCGTGAGTACAACCCACTTATTATTTTGACACAACATAGTAGATAGCCTAAAGGCCTATTGTTGTTGTAATGCTTTTTATTTTACACCACGTAAACTGCGTTCAAGGAGGAATTTTCATAGATAGTGAGCCATATTCACATGTCACAAGAGAGGAAACCTGGAAAACTCCCAATCATCCCTTCTGACAGTCGTGTATTTCGAAGGTAGAAGATAATATTCATTTCTTGTTGATAGGCAGTGGTTGAGATCCCGGGACATTTCGCTTCTTTATCAATGATAAAAAAAAATTTGGCAGACAGCTCCTTAGGACCAAGACCCACAGTGCCCATATCTGTTTCCATGACAGTGATCCCTGGGATATGAATGTCCCGATTAGGTATTCAGCCTAACGCGAAATCTCAGTGTTTAGTTCCCAAGTATACTTGGTTCCCTCTTCATCGACCCACGGGCTGAAAGATAGAATTGACCTTTCTCAACCCGAGGACAGCACCACGAACCACCACACCACAAGGCTTGCATAAAAATTGCAGGTAAAACAAGATTTCCTATTCGTTTTATTAATCTTACAAACTTTTTCAAGATATTTTAAAAACCCTCATATACAGCTTCTTCTGAATAAAAAAAACTGTTGAAAGAATAAATATGAATAGAAACAAATCAAAAACAAATTAAAATTGATAAAAAAAAATACTACCTTATATACAAAATAAGATTTCTTTTTATTGTTTAATAATTTCTTTTTCTGAATTCGAAAGAACTTTTCTATGAATCAAAGGTTTTTTTTCTGCTAGATCTTGAATTTCTTGGGAATATTAAAGTAATCACAAGAGGCACAGATTTTCAAAAATTGAGAAACTACTGGACAAATAAAAATAGAAAATGAATTAAATTTGATTATATATTTCCTTAAAAACAAAATAAAGCTACTTTTTTTATCAGTTAATGATATCTTTTCTGAATTTCAAAAAACAATCATAAGCATCTGTGGTTCCAATTAGGAATGCTTGAATTTCTTGTATAATTACGTAATATACATTTATTCAATAATTTCTCAATTCGTGAAACGCATGTAGAATCTCGCGTTTCACGAATTGAGAAATTATTGAATAAATACTCACACATGAATAAAATATGAAAAAAATTTAAATGAATAAATAAAATATCTTAAAAAACAAAATACTACTATTTAGTCATTCATTTTACTGTCTTTGAAAGAAAATTCCTATGAGTCTGATTTTCTATTAGACTAAAACTTT
>JAPDSC010101393.1:96794-116794 GCA_026290005.1 Latrodectus geometricus | reverse complement strand
TAATTTTCCATTTCTAAAAGTAAATACATCAAAATAAAATTTGGAAATCATTTTATTTTGGAGTTGGTAGAACGCTCTAGGAATGTTAGGAATAAAACATACATAGCATATCTCTCTATTTGAAAAAATATGAGTAGTATTGTGGTTTATTTATTACGTTACAGTGTCATTATGCACTAAGGCTAATTCATCTGGGATCTAATATTTAAGATGAATTCCGAATCAATTCAAATAACTGTAATCAGGATTGAGGCTATGAGTTATTGAACTAGAGACCAGAGCAATAATACCTTAGTTGCTATCGCGGCATTTTTATTTAAAAAAAAAAAAAAATTAGAGGATTAGAGGAATTGAGTTACAAATGTTGTCTATTAGCTAGAAATCATGTTTAAAGGAATAGTTGAGAAAATATTGAAGTATAGGCAGATTGAATAAAATTTTGAAATATTTATATAGAATACTAGATTTCCATCTAGTATAGAATAATTATATCACTATTACCAAATGAATGTTTAAACTGTTTTAGTTATTTTTATCAATTTTAAAGTTGAGAAAAGATAAGAAACTTAACTTGTTTCGGTTTATTTATCGCTTAAAGATAATTTAATTCACACGGGTGTTAATTCGATGGAGACCTGTGGTTTAAAGTGTATTCCAAACCATTACAAACATCCAAACCCAAGGTGAGCTTCGAACCCACGAACTGTTGAACCGAAGGCAAGAGCGCTAACTATTCGTCTACCAGCTCGGCAGTTAACCTGTTGCGTTGTTTTAGTGAATAATCAAGAAAATCTCAATCTATAAAACACGAAAAGAAAAGAGAAAAGCACTATATATATTTTAGGGATTTTTATACACCAGCTTTTACTTTTATTGTACATTTTTTTAACCCAGAGAATATAAAAATATCTATGAAATCCAAAATGCTTATAAGCAACAATAGATGAAGCATATATATATATATAAATAATTATTTAAATTAAATGTATTTTTAATAAAAGTTTTAGTTATATAACTTTAGTATCAAATTGTTTGCTTGTGCTTAAGTTTTGAATTTATTCCACTGTCTGTCATTTTTTTGCAAAATTTAGTTTTTGGTAAATGACTAGTTCTAACAATAAGATTAAAATAATTATTTGCTTCAGGAAATGTATTTAATTTTGTTAGAGTATAAATGGATTGAAAAAAGAAACTTATCTTTGCCAGTTATTAGTAACTTATGTCTTTATTAGCTCAAAAAGTTATTGTTATTCTTCGGAAAAGTAAATATATTTTGCAATGCTGTGAAAAAGAATGATTAGTTCATATTTAATTTTGCAATTTGTTTGAAAGTTTTCCACTTTCAAAGCAATAAAAATTACTGTATACCTATGGCTTTGTAAATGATGGATTTTAAATGGAGTAAGAAATTAATTTGAGAAGAAATAACAAGGAAATGATGTGTGCTTCCGGAAATGTAATTTCACTCAGACACCTGGTGAGACAACATCGTTAATCCAAAGAAAACGATCACCAAAATGATTGCATATCAACAAACGCATCTCGATTCTTATCCCAAAAGTCGACAACCGCTTTCTCGATCAAAACGTCAAAGCGCCCAAAATAGGACGAGATGAAAAAAAAGGAAAGAAGCGGAAAAAAAATTTTTCCGTCCTCACTTTTAGCCTTTTCCTGTTGTTACCAACACCTAACTTTCCATTCCGATAGAGAAATCTTTCACAGATTAATAAAAAAAAAATCACCCACCAATAATGAAAATAAAAATGAAAATCATGTTTGAAAAAAATCGAAACCGCTATATAACGCATTTCGTTAAATTAGCTCTCTCTTCCCCCACCCCACCACACTTCCTTTCATCTTGAGCTTCCCGCAACCACCTTCTCGGTGCACCCCACGCCGTAGAGCTTTCTTCCTCGGAGCAGATGCACCACCCCACACACCTGGGAGAAAAAGCCGAGGAAATCCCACGCTTACGCAACGAGAGAAAAGCGCTAGTGAAAGTAGCGGCACTTTTCCCTTGGCTGACAATCGCCAGCTTGGCATTCTTTCGAGGACGATATGGCGACGGAAAAAGTGGCAAAACGATTTCTTGAATACTCTGGAGACATTTAATTGTTACTTAAATAAATTCCCAATTAGATTTAATTTCAAGGCGACTTAAAATAACATTATTCGACAATAATTATTAAAATACTTACAATAAATACAAAAAAGTGTAAAAAACAGTATAAAAAGTAATACACTTTGTAAAATATAATACTACCGGAAGTTTTTTCTACATTATTAACTATTAATAAATATGTTCTTCTAAATAATTAAAAATTATTAAATAGGTGTTGATTGCATTTATAAATTAAATTATTAAACAAACATATAGTTAACTCTATTTGATAGTTAAAATCCAACTTTTTTCTGTTATATTGCTTATCCTTTATAATAAGTTAATGAGATAATTATGATACGCTAAGTACTTAATAAATAGAAATATTAAGACGTAAATAGGAGAGCAAATAAAGTAAATATCCTAAGTGTGGTGAGTTTATATTAATATCATTTACATAATAAAAATGAGATATTGAAGAATTATTATAATTTACGCTTACGATAAAACAAAACAATATTTTAACACATTTAATATATATTTTAATATCATTATAATTAATAACATTTATAATTAGTTAATAGATATTGATTTTACTTGATAAAAGAAATTAAAAATAATTTAACCTAAATGAAGAATTTTATTTAGCATTCACTTTAAACTATAGACATTTAAAATTTGGCAGGAGTTCGAATAAGCAATCTCGAAATGTTTATGTAAGCAATCTCTATTAACACAAAAATTGTTAATTATTAATAAAACATTTGTTATTCATTAGTAATTTCATTGAAATATTTTTTAAAACAAGTTAAAAGACTAATGAAACCTCAATAGAAATTAACTCATACATTTTTATACGTTATTAAAAAAACGTTTTCAACTTAAATTTTAACGAAATACGATATAAAATAAAATTATTTATTATAAATTGCATTACATAAAAATTTACATTCAAAAATGATATTAAAAAGTGGTTTTGTGAAATATTTATATAAAGAAACATTGAAGAAATTGAAACATATTCTGTTTGTTTATTTTTATTCACTTTTTATTTCATATTATTAGTTAAATTTGAAAAATATAAATTTGATTGTAAATAGATTTCAATGATCATCTTAAATTGAGTTTTCACATGAAACATTTTACAACCAACAACTCTGAAATAATCTCTTTGTGTTCATTTTAAATATTAGTTTAATTAAGTTGCTCAAATATGAAAGTTTTCTTTAAAAAATTATCTCGGTTATAACTAGAAGAATTATTTACCTATAATAAAAGCCACTACACATCATATAAAAATATGTAATTAAATCTCGCAAAAATAAGATTTACATTGGAAAGTATGTATGTTTCCAAATAATTCTCCCCCTATAATCCCTCACTATATCAATCAGTTATCTTTATATTGCAACGTATTTTTATTAATATTATAACAAATATGTAAAGATGCAGCTCTTTCAGTTTATGATACTCAAATTTATTTTGTAATGTGGAAAATTTTACAATTCACAAACTATTTCAACTTTTTAAACGGTTGATATATTAGTTTGAGGAAAAATAAATCTATTTTACTTTCGGTAGATGACTGTATTAATCGATATCTTGTAAAGTATTGATCAAACAATTTCATATTTTCGCTCAGTGGGAAGATAAAGTTTCACAGTTAAAAACTTTTTTTAGCAAAGCTTTTTTCTGGTCTAATTAGTTGGGAATTACAGGGCGTTAAAAATGGAAGTCAATAAAATAAAAATTGATTCATTTCACTTTTTTTTTAATAATAATAATAATAATAATAACGAAAATGCAATCTAGGCGGCTGAAATTATGGATGGTGATCATCATCTAGACACTGTTATAGCTAATTACGTACAATTTTGATTTCATGGATTCCGTTCAGGTATCTTTGATGTTAGTAATGCACCTCACACAAGTAGCTCCATTGTTAAAAATGCAGATAAAATCGCAGTAATGATTGAAGTTAGTCGCCATATTATCAGTCGTAGCATCACTGGAATTAAAGATTGGTCTTAAAACAGTTAAAACCATTTGCACAAAGCGAATCTGAAACAAGTTAAATAAAGTCCTGAAATTTAAGTAAAAATAATGGGTTTATTTTTCCTCTACCTAATATAAGTATTATTGCCTTGAATATTTTAATCATTGTTTAAAATTTTTTTTTCCTGCTCTATTATCTAGCGCACTTCTTTCATTCTAGGGACATATACTAAATATTAACCAAACATTCGAAGAACTTTAAAAATTCAGAAGAAGTTGTTCATTGACTTTTCCATCTAAAATAATTGAGTACATCTAGCATTTATAACAATATCAATTTCAACACACACATTATTGTAATTAAGTTTTGCATGTATTTTAGAAACTTGAATATTATTGAAAAACCATCAATAAAATTTGGAATTTATAAAAACACTTAATAAATACATGTTTCCCGAGTATGAAGAGTTTTGTCCAGATAATTCTGAGCGAGTGATTAATAGCTGGAATTTTTAATGAATATTTAGCAAATAAATGTATTCTGCAAATTCGAATATCATTGAAATTTCTGAGCTTGATCTAACAATGAAGTTAGTATATTGTAAAAGTTCTTTGTTAGCATTTTAATAAGTTTCAGTTTTAGAGCATTGTTATGTAACAAAAGGATTTTAATATTATTTTTGCTATCTTTTGTGTAAAGCACATAAGTTTCTATTTTTTCTTTGGTTTTCTTTTAGATATACAAGATTTTTCTAGCATTCCACTTGCTTTATGATCATGAATAATGCAATAGGTAGAAAAGTTAAATGTTTGCTTATATAAATGTTTGCTTATATAAATATTATGTTTGCCATTTAAATTTTTAATGCTCAAGAAAATTTTGGAAATATTTTTTATATCAAATTGGTAATGAATATTCATTTAAAAATTGCTTGGTTTTTCAATTTATTTTTGACTAGTTTTGGTTTTTTTAATTAAAATATAGTACTCAAAGTACTAAAATGTTTCAAGAAATTGTTACAAGGAATTTTAAAGATGAAGTGAATTTAAATTTATGATTTATAAGAGAATTAATAAAATTATGAAATCATGGAATACTAAACTGTCCCAAGAACTTCACCTAAACAGAGATAGATCTCACAGCTTATCTTGAAGAATTTGAAATGCAAAAGAGAAAATCAAAGTACATTAACCAGAGTGTGGTCAGCATTCTGGTTTTCAATTCAACATCTCGTGGGTTTGACTCTGACTTCTCTGTAAGAGCTTGTAGCGGTTCGTAGTCAATTTCAAACGGTAGATACTAATCCAATCATTGTGTACAAAATATCACCCTAAAACTACTGCTAAATCATCAAGTCTAAGAATTCCGTATAAATTATTGAATAATTTATTTCCTAATTAGTTTTTCTTTATGAAATTTCAAAGGAAAAAGTAAGCAAAATTAAAATGAAATTTCCGAAAAATTAAAATGAAACGAACGAAAAATTTTTTTATTTATAAAATTATGATTACTGTAACAACACGTAGCTCTTAAAATTTAGTTTTTATCAAGTTTTTATTATCAAATTAGTTATAATAAAAATCATTTAACTTGAAAATGGAAAAGAAATACGTGTTATCGTTGAATCCTTCCCTTTCTAATTACCTTCTTTGGCGGTCATAATTCACTACACAGCGTAGCAACCCTAAAAATATCTCTCCTACTATGTGTACTGTAACTGTACCGGAAGAGCTTTATTATATTTTCGCTCTCATTCACAAAGTACGTGGGATCACGACGTACTTACACCATCAAATATCTTTCTTCTCCTTCGTCCCTTCCCTACGAACATATTGATCAATCGCGTAACCATCTTCCAGGGGTGCTGTCGACCCCCTCCTTCGAAATCGAACGATTTCTTTTTTCATAGAAGGGGCTAACGTCTCCGAAATTTTTCTCACGGGGGTTCTTTCATTGACATATGGGTGCTGTGCAGTTTTTTCCCTTATATTTTTAAGGGGTGGGGGTCAGGAAAAGGAGTTTAAATATTGCTGAAAAGGAAGGTACTGTTTTCCAAAAGGGGGTGCTGTGGAGTTTCCGGTGCATGAGACGCAACTTTTGCGTAACCGTGGACGTAAAGGTAGGAGTGAGAGGGACGTTAGAAAAAAAAAACGTGAGTTGTTTAGTTTTGTGGGTGCGGGATTTTGGATATAACGGACATTTTTTTTATTTTTATTTTTTGAAGTTGTTGCAATTTACAGAGGGTAAATCGAATTTTCGAAAGAGAAACGTGATCTCCTTTTTACTGTCATCCGGTCCTAAGAAGAATATGCAGATGACAGCAATTTTTTACTTGGGAATTTTATGGAGGAAATGTTATCAAGAAGAATGTGGCTTCAAAAATAGAGAAAGAAAAAAAAAACTTTGTGATGTGAATTAATCAGGACAAAGGATAATTTTTATTCTTCTACTACCTTCATAATATAGTTAAAAATTAAATTTTAAAATATTAATATGAAATTTATAATTTTAATATTTCACAAGTGACCCCAATTAATATTTATAAATAACATACCATTTAATAAAATTATGTAATGATAAATCTCATAATTTAAATAAAAGGCAGTCTGATATGAATGAAACTAAATTAGCCAGTATTCTGACAAAAAAAATTAATTTTATTATTTTTTTTATAATATTTTTTCAACTAGGGCTTCTGTTGGGTGATTAAATTTTATAAAACTGAAGTTTAATATTAACATGTATAATTTTTCAAAAAGTTCCTTTTCATTTAACTATAAATGTTTATCTAAAATATATTGTTAATGTTGAATTTTTATCCTTAGTTTTGTGTGTTAAGTACAATTAAAGACAATATTTAGCCAAGTAGTGTGTGTGTGTGTGTGTGTATTTCAAAATAAAACAATACTCTCGAACAAAACAATTCATTATTGCAATTTTAAAAATGATAATTATAGGAAGCACATTTCAAAGTACTTAAAACGGTTAAAATGCTTACTAAACGCTACAGAAAGTAAGCGGTTAAATTGCATAAAATAAAATTTACTCTGGCAGCTAATAATAATATTTAGCGTAATAGAGTTATTATATTAGTTAACTTTTAGTTTAACAAGACCATTTGACAATATATATCCAAGCTACTTCAAAGTAAAACCTTAATCTCAGTAGAAATAAATACGTTATTTATATATTCCGTAGTAGAGTTGTATTTTATTTTGAAACACGCAAACACACTACTTGGCTAAATATTAAGATTTCATTATGAAATTTATTATATTTCATATATTTCATTAAAGTTTTAGTTCAATATACCTTAATAAAAATAATTAAGCAACTTTATTTTTAAAAATGTTCGAATACTTTCAATGTTTTTAAACCATTAAAAAAATTAACTAAACACAATAAAAATGCTTTTAATGTACTCGGTTAAGGTAAATTGATAAAATGATAAACAAATATAAATAATTCATTATAAAATATAAATATATTAACATCTGGTTTTTTTTAAACTCATAATTGAATAATAATCATCAAAAAAGTCAATAAGATAAAAGGTACTTTCCTCTTATTATTTATGATTAAAAGATCCTTAAATCATAACATTATGTAAATAAATCATTCTAATTATTCATGCGTTATATTTTCAATATTTTTATGCAAGTTTTAAATTTTTTTAAGATATATTACAGTTTTGCATTTATAATATAAATGTTACAATAATTGTCTAAAATTATTGAAAAAAAAATTTTTGGATTTTTTCAGAGTAATATCAAACATTTTAATTTTAATCAGTTCTCTATTAAAATTAAAAATTAAAAGTAAACTTAAGTTTTTTATAGATTCCACATCTCTAAATGGGGAAAATACACAAACATACATATTCACACATATGCAATTTAATATTTATATGAGCATTTTGTGTTGTCTTTATAAAGGAATTAATTAAAAACATTTAATGATAAAGACTATTTTTTCCGAGTGTAAGCTTTTTCTTATTTATATTTTGTCATAGAAAACTTGCTTCTGCACATAGATTTTTTTTATAAGTATATTTTAATTTAAATTATAAATAAAGGAATGCATGTTTTAATTTCAAATATAATAAAATATCAAGGTCTAAATTTTTTTCCGAAAATAATTTGAATGATGATGGCATATTAGTTTACTTTATGTAAAGTAATTTGTTCAGTTCCCATTATAACGAATACATAGCCAAAACCGATGGGTGAGTAGTTAGTTTCCTATTGCATGGGCAGCTGGTCCCGGGTTCGAATACCGTTTCTGGCATGGATGTTCCTTTCTCTCTCTCTCTGTTTCCTTATCCTTTTGATCCTGTGATGATGAGTGAATGTAACCCACTCTATAAATGGACTTGTGGTGGTGTCCCGTAGGTAAAGTTACTCTGCTCCGGTCACAAGTGCCCACAGGGTAATGATAAATTAGCAATTTCTGGCCTTGTTGTGGCGAATGGGTTAATCACCCAGTGCACGCCGTCGGGAAAAATAAAATAAAATAAATAATATGAGATTTTGTAAGACAGCTTATTAGTTTATCTTTTTTCAGAGTTAAGAATGTTATAATAAAGATAGGTAGATTTTAAGTGAAATGAATACCCCTTGAATTTCTTATTACCACAGATAGGATTAAGCACTTTGAATTGGAAAGAGCTATTCAAGCCACTATTTAATAACAGGAGGAAGGTGTTTTGCTTTTGCATTTTTCATGAACATTTTTAAAGATGGTGATTGGGAGTTTTCCAGGATTTCTCTCTTACGGCACACTTTCTGAAGAAAACCTCTTGAAAGGCAGCAACGATAAGCCCTAGGATTTTAGTTTGACACCAAATAAGTATCAAAAATAATATGATATTGAAAAATTATGTTTATAAAGCAAACAAATATTGAAAAAATATTGAAAACGTAAAATTCGAATGTCATATTTTTACCTAAGACTTAACCTTATTTTGTTCATTACTTTTATGAACCATACAGTATGAATAAAAATCTGTGTTAATGACCTAAAAAGACAGAAATTTCTGACATTTTTAATTTATTATTTGTCTGATTCTTTTAAAACTAAGGTTATACTTTATTTTGCTATTAAAAAAATTTCAAATTACAAGAATTTTCCTTTGATAATACTCATAATTTTATTACTTTTGACTTACTAAGACCAGTAGTATGAACAAAATACAATAAATTTTATTTAAATAGTCTCATTCAAAAGAAATTAAATGTACTCTTCAAATAAAAATAAACAATAAAGAATCTGATTGAAAACTTAATTTTGATATTTAAAATAAATATTCGAAACTTCAAAACCAAAAAATTTAAAATCCCAAGTTCATTCAATGAATCTCCTTTCCAGAGATAAGACTACATTTTTAAGCATTGCTAATTTGATTGTCATGATGGTGTTTTCAGAAATGTTTACTTTTATAGAATTTACAATTTTAATATAAAATTTTAGAATTGCTGTACTGAAATATATATATATATATATATATATATATATATATATATATATATATACCGAATACTAAAATAATATTAAATATTCGCAATGTAGAGATAATTTACTGAAATTTGTTCAAAAGTACATTACTTATAGCTCCATAAGTCAGAATAAAATTTTTGTAAAATATTTATGGCAATTAAGACAAATATTGAGAGGAGCACCTTTAAAATGAAGAACACACCTCTTTGAAATTCAGAGGCAGCGTTCCCAAAAAGTACAAAAACAGAAAAATCCTACAGTAATCTTAAATGCTCAGATAATCTATCGTTTCCGTTCATGCAATAGCCTCACGAAACAGATCGGAAAAGGTAAGAAAAAAAATACCCGCTTTGAAGTTTGTATGTGGTGAAAAAGAAAAACCCATCAAACTCACAAGTTAATTCGGCGATGAATGTGGGGGAGAAAGAGTAAGGAAAGGGGTGAGCTGGGGGAAAGAAAGCTAATTCACGAGCAGTTATATATACCTGGAGAGCAACAAACGTTATCTGATGCGACACCTTTCCCACGCATGGGCGCAGATGACAGACCGTGCAGAGAAGAAAAAATAAAGTTAAAAAGTTTCCAGAAGAATTAACAAATGAAAAACAAGACGAAAAAATTTTTCGACGGAATTGCTCGAGGCGGAAGAGTTAAACAATTTCCGATGAACCGCACAATCCACGTTTGGCAGCGAGTCTTCTCGATTGGCGAAATATTTTTATGCGATGATTTTAATGCGATTAGTATCGGTTTCTTTAAGAAAAAAAAATTTTTTTTTGCTAAAACGATTTGATAATTTAATTTTTATAAAACGATTTGTAAAGTACAGACCGATTGATATATTTAAAAAATAAAAATTTCAATCAAGCCAGGAATTTAGTTTTTAAGAACATGTCATGGGTCTGTTTGTATTATCGAATTTTTAAAGGAATAATAAAAAAAATATAAATAAATGACTTGTGTAAATTTCACACACCTTTATCTAATTCCATTTTTGATTTTTACATAATCTAATGTTGTCATAAATTAAAAGAATTTGCTTTTATTAAAATTATTATTTAAAAGTGCATTCGCATGATATTGTTTTCAACTCATGAAAACGTGTCGATTATATGAATGAGACTTTGTATGTAGATAGGCTTGAATTAGAGATCTTTCATTCAGTAAATCTAGACAAAGCTGTAAAGTTATACATAATTTTCTATAATTTATTTAATACAGCAATTACTGATAACTGTCAATAATTATTGTACTTTTAGTTAAAGCTGACTTTGTGGCTGGAAGGGGCAATGAGTTCGATACCCTGTCGTGCCGAGGAATCAATTAAACCGTAGATTGAAAAAGATTTTTCATTTGATGCTATTTTTCCCCTTTATTACAGCAATTTCCACTGTTTATCTTCTATTTAATGGATTTCCATTAAAAATATGTTTATGAAAATTAAATATAATATAATATGTATGTAATATTGTACATAATACGCGACTTTTATTTCTTTATTTAGTTGCGAATATTGTTTCAAATAAACTCCTCTTGCGTAAGTAACATGCAGCATTGGTGACATCATTCATAATTTGCCTTTTAAAGCTAAAATATGATTACTTTGTTTTAAAAAGAGTAAACACTACTGAATTTTTTTCCCTCGCGAATGAAGCAGGAACTTGATTAAAATTAGTTTTTTTTTATGTAATACAATGTAGTAAAGACTTCAGACAGATTTCTTCGGGAAATTTGAAATAATTGTGAAATATTTATACAATAAAAGATAAATAAAAACAGAAAAACCATATCAAAAATATTTGATGAACAAGGGGACTGTAACATAAATTTTTATTGATGAGAATTGTGAGTAATATCATTTGTCCGAAAGATATAGAATTGTTCAAATATTTGTAAATGCATTTAAATAATGTTCATATATTATGTTAGAGAAAAATAATCCCTTTTTTTTGCGTTCGATGGTTATTGTGATCGATATCTCGTAGAATATAGGTCAAACAATTGTTGAGTTAAGCTCGTTAGAAAAGTGACATTTCGCACTAGAAAACTCTTTTTCTGTTTTATGTTTTGCCCATTCTCATGTTAGTTACAAGGTGTTAAAAATCGAAGTCAACGAAGAGAAACTTTAGTACACTTTAAAGATTTTCTTTGATAAAGACAAAAATACAAATGAATATGAGCCTGAAACTGTGGTTGGAATTTATAGTCCTGATACGATAACAGCCAATTACCTAATTTTCGGTTTAGTTGATTCAGTTCAATTATATTTCATGTTGAAAATGCACTTCACATAATCGAAAATGTCGATAAAATTACTGATGACTTGATCAATGTTGACCATCTTGTTATTAGTCGCAGCATCACGTGGGAGCTAAAGATCAGCCATGAAACAGTTTTAAATTGTATAAACAAAGTGTATCTAAGCCATATCAAATGAAGTTTTGAAGTTCACTTAAAAATAATGGATTTCTTTTTCTCCAAACTAATATTATATCAAAAATAAGTTTAAATAGTGTAAGGATTCTACGTCCATAGCGAATACGTACTATGGAGCTTCTTTTATTCAAAATCATTTATATTCTGCAGATAATATAAAAAAATATTACTAAATACAGTTCCAAATATTGATATCACATCTTGAAGTTTCAAACTCTTTATGGCAAGTTTTTAAATGTTTTAAATTCTCACTACATATGGCTGAATTTGTCATCCTAGAAAACTATTATTTATTATCTCATTTTGAAGTGAAAAATTACCTTTACTTCCTTTGATCAATTAAATACAGTATAGAAAAGGTGATGATAATCTCTTTTTCAATGACGCAACCTGGATATAAACCTTCAAATACCAAATTACTCTCTAACTTCTCAAAAAATAGATAATTTATCAAAGAGTAATGCTACTTAAATGTGCAACAACACCACTTCTATCAATGATTATCTTATTTGATGACAAATATTTCGGGAAAGGAATTTTTCCAAGATCAACAAATTTCACTTCATTTAACAAAATCCTTCAGGAAATTTCTAAATTGTGTATTGAGACTAGCAAACCTAAAAGGATTTTAGACTGATAAATGATTTGAAAAATTAGAGTTGGTTTGTTTGTCTCTCTATTGTCATTTATTTTTGGCTAATAAGGAATGTTTCTAAAAATATCTGCAGTCTAAAGTTGATTTAACTAATTACAAATATATAAAGCTTGATGGAATTTATTCTTACCGCCATAATTCATGGACTAGAAAATTCTTTTCAAAATGACAGGATTTGAACGCAGTTGATTCAAAATGGGTTAAGCTACCCAAACCATTACAAACATCAAAACCCAAAATTAGCCATTCCTACCACCATGATTCATTGTTCAAACCATATTTTTCAAAGTGACAGAAGGCGGTACTTAGTTGATTCCAAACATGTTAGGCTAATGATTCTGAGCAACTACAAATACCTAAGCTAAGATGAGCCATTCCTATCCTCCTGATTCCATGGTTGAAACATACTTTTCGAAGTGGTAGGTTTTGGACTTGATATTTTGAACAATGGATGTTGCGTTTGAATATTTTTCATGAAGATCTGTCGAAGTCTTCTGAGTGCTTCGAAATTTTCCGGATTTTCACTTTCGTTTCACATGGTTGTTGCCTGTTATACATACACAGCCGTTCTGAAACGCATTCCATGGTGAATATCTGAATGCCTTACAATAATATTTAATTGCTAAGCTATTCGCATTCTCGAATAATTTTATAATGTCCTAGGTATATAATATATCATGGCCTAGATATATAATATAATTTTTATCCTAGGCCACGATGTGTTCAAATGCATCTTAAATTTAAGAATAATCTTACAATTTTTAAAAAAGCAATTTTACTTAACTTAAACTGTTGTTACAATAATCATTTTTATTTCCAAGTAATAAAGTTGTAAGCGAAGAAAGATAGTGATAACAGGCCTCCGAAACAAACAGAAAAATATTGAAGAAATGAATAAAAATTTGGATTGAATTGCAGTTCAACGATCATTTTTTCCACATCAGTTCAATTAGACTGGGACTTAGAATTCGAAGTATATTCCAAACAACTACGAACATCCAAGCTCTAGGTGTAGATTCGAACTTACGAACCCAATAATAACAAGTTATTGTTGTTGCATCAGGATGTTTCCTTGTAGATAACCCATAGATGGATGTAGTCTGCTGAGGCCTAGATCTTCGTAATCTTGAAATAGGTACCAAGCAGAAAACCTTCCCCCTACTGACTTGTCTGTCCCAACCACCATTAGTGAACACAACGGATCTTTGGTTAAACCGGGATTCGAACTCACTACCTTCTGGTAATGAGAACGACGCCCTTAATCAACCAGGCCTTTTGAACAGAAACCCAGAGCACTAATCATTTGGCTGCCGTATGCATCACGTAAATTTACTTTTGAAGATTTTTCCTAAAAAATGAGCCATATAACGTGTCGAAAGGATTAAAAAAAAAAGAACTGGAAAACTCCTATTAACCTCGATAGATGTATGTGAGCAAAGTACCACTTATTGCATTTTGCAGTATGTTGAAACCCATTTTTCTTGAAAATATATATGAAACCTCATAAATCAATGCATATTAAATATTGAGAATAAAAGTAAGATTTTATATTAGGAGTTAA
Organism: Latrodectus geometricus; assembly: GCA_026290005.1. Lineage (NCBI taxonomy): Eukaryota > Metazoa > Arthropoda > Arachnida > Araneae > Theridiidae > Latrodectus > Latrodectus geometricus. Next base: position 102,549 of record JAPDSC010101393.1, on the reverse strand, counting down.
ATTAAATATAGAACATATACAGTACAATTCGCTTAAAATGACACTCGATTTAACAAAAACCCAGTTTTAAATATTTGGTTGATATAATGGTCAATGTTGTCTGTAATTATCAATGGGACTATGAGCGAAAAAAACAGAAGGAAAAATAACTTGGTTAACAGTATTTTTGTGATCATTTTGTGAAATTTCTGTAGGCTTCTAAGTCATGAGCTCATCTAATAATACATTGCAAATTGCTTCTTTAAGCATAGATTTGTCATTTTTCAATAAGATCAAATTATCAAATGGGAGAAAACTACTAGGAAAATTTGCAAATAAGTAAAGAAGAATTTGAAAATTAAGTATCAGTGGTCTCCTATGTCATCATTTTCACAAGAAATCTACTCCCAAAGATATTGTAAAATTCAAGTCACAGCAGATGAAAAAACAATGAAAATCAAGACAATTAAACAATCAATGTGAAGAATTTCAAACTTCACTGCACGCAACATATTTATTGGCTTTGTGTGAGCAAAAACTTTTCAAAATAAACTTTTCTTGAAACCAGTAAGCAAATAGCGATGATTATTGGACTATGAGTCTTCTCCAAGGAACAGTCACACAAGAAAAAGACACTTCAAATCAACCAATTTCTTTGTACTGAATAAAAGCAAATAATGAATAAAGTAAGTATATATAATGTAATAAACACCGTTGTATTTTCATAACTTTTTTTACGAATTCTTTTACTATGGACACTCGGTTACAACGAGTAAATGTCATGGTACATTAGCACTCGTTTATAAATGAGTTGAATTTTATTTGTATAAAAAAGATATATTGTCCTTTAAATACATTTAAGTGAAAATTTATTTTTTTCTTACAGAAAAGTAGAAAAAGGCTTTAAAATATGGTAATATATTTTAGAAATAAAAATAATAAACTTTCCTATCTAAGATTCTTAATAAGATTTATTCAGTATTGAAGAGAAAGCCATGAAAGAAGCATCTAGGGTGCTAATTTTTGTACACAATGTCTTCTGTCGTAAAGGCAAGATTCATGTGCTGTTTGATTTTTTTTATATATGTTAGAAAATTTATTACATAGTTTTAATAAAATCTAATACTTCAAGAAAGACGCAAATAATTCTTACTATGCATTAAAAAAACATTGAAATGACAAGAAATAAATTACGGTTTTTTATCCAACCAAACCGAATTCCAACCGAAATTAATTTCTCACCAACATAACATTTTGACAATGAACTTATGATTAATTACTCTGTTTATTGCTTTTCTTTCTTACCCAAAGAGTTTGCCATTAAGATTTCATCACCAACCAAACTGAAATCGAAAACGAAACCTAATTTGACGTCAAAGAATCGGTCGGAATGATTTCTTGACACCATGTCAAGATTGGCTCATATCGCATAAGAAAAGTGACATGTTTAAAATATATTGGACTGTAAAAAAAGCCGGTTAGATTTCGGAGACAGAATAAGGACAGGTAGTGGAAAATAGAATGTCGCCAAAAGAAGAGTTCACCTGCCCAGCGATCGCGTGGGAAAGCGTAGGAAGCTTTTAACGCCGCAGGGGGGAGCTACCCTCTGTTCCTCTAGATTTACGACCTCAAACTAATCGTCTGCGGCAAGCTAGAGTCACTTCACTTTGACGGAACAGTCTCTCTAATATATTTTTTTGTTCTATTTTTATTATTGTTATTTTTTTTCTTCTGGACTCGCCCTCCCTCTACAACACGGCGCAAAGAGGTATAATAGGTTGTTTTATCTGGCGATAAAAAGTGAAGAATCATTACGAAGCCCGAAGAAAAAGCCACCGCAAAAATAGGAACGCTATAATTAGGAAGGTTGAAGTAGAAGTTCTTTTTTTCTTATTCTTTGTTTTGACTTTTTTTGTTTTAGAAAGAAAGAAAAAAAAAGACAGTGATCTGAAAGTTTACGCGTTTAATGAACTTCTCAGCCCGACGTCCACCTGCTTTTGCCGCTTCATCATTTTTATCAGAATCGGTTTTCGGAAGTAATTAGGGGACATCTTGATGAGGGGGTGCGGTAACTGATTTACATATCCAAGCGATTTGAATCTCTTATAAATCTCAACTGTCCATACTCGTAAACATAGACCTAGTTGTAATAAATTGTGTTGTTTTGTCGCATCGATGGACTGAAGCAGCCATTAATTATTCAGGGAAAAGGATTAACATTCCATTTTTTTTCATTATACAATAAAAATATTCGTGAGAAAATGTCTACATCACTAAGTGACATTATATTAAAAATGATTTATTTCTGTGTCAGTTCCAAATGAGTTATTAATTTTCCAATATGTGAACTTATCAACTAGTATCACGTTTCTACTTGAGAATTTGCATATACTTTCACCAATGGTTAATTTCAGGAAATTATTATCTACGGCAGTAATTTTCATAATTAATAAAAAAATAAATGCATTTTTCATTATAAAAAACATTTCAAACACTGACAAAATACACCTTTTATTATTTTTATTTAAATTTTTTTTATATTCCTTCCAATATTAATTAAGCAACGTATTAAATAGGCCCATTCATTATGGATAAAATTATTATTTTATGTATGCAATTTCTTTAAGCGACGGATAATAATTTTCACAATTCTTCTTTCTTTCTTTGTATTTCAAGAAATATAATTTGATTATAGATTATGAGAGTAAATAATCATTAATGTTAGCCGTAAATATCTCCCTGTCGCAGAAACTCCCTCATTCTAATAAAAACCGGTATTTCAATTATTTTAGCCTCATATCATTCTTAATCTAAATAAATAAAATTCTTTCTCTGTATGCAAAATTTATTCGGATTTCAAATAAAAATCACTGCAAGAAATCGAATGAAATTTATAGCAGAATATTTGTCTCTGCTTAATTTAAAGATACATTTTGAAACTTTTATTATAGCGTTTGTAATTATTTTAAACCATAATTAACGCCGATTTGAATTCACTGTAAGGTTGCGTATGTTGTCATGCAATCAATTTATAAGATATAATGCTCTGTTTCTGAACTATACTCACTTCAAAAATGGAAGCGTGTTGTTTTTTTCATTCCCCTTTAAAATTGCAGTCTATGAATAAACAGGAGTAGAAAACAAATTGTTCATTAGAGCTCCTCTTCTTTTTACACTCTCTCGATTCAGTTTTTTTTTTTTCGTAAAAATAACAATAATTTTTTTCGGTTTTTTAAAAAAAGATTGTAATGTTTTTACTCATTACAGACAACGCGTTTTCTTTATTTCTACTACGTTACCAACCTAAAATGCATTGGAATGCGAATGAAAAAATTCTTACCTTTAATGTTTTATAATTCTAAAAGAAATCTTCAGAAATTACATATCTGATTCAATTTTTTAAGCTTATATAACTGTAAAACCTCATTTCATGATGTAAAATAATCTTTTCATAGATCAGTAAATAATAAATACTACATATCTGTGTGAGTGAGTTAAAAATGAATACCTCAGTAAACAGAACATAACTGATTAAACTGTAGGTAGCTCAGTTAAATACTTAATTGAATATAACTGATTAAATATTAGCTAGTTCAGTAAATAGTAGATAGTAAATAGAATATAACTCAGTAAATAGTAGATGTCTTTAAAAAATAGCAATATCTTCATTTTCCGAATCGCACATTTTTCCAATGCCACTGAAAACTTATCCGCGGGAAAAGGCGTTAGCTAACATGAGCTACTAATAAATAATAAATTTAAGAGCTGACATAGTTACATATTTTTTGTTAAATAATTTCAAATTTGATAGTTTTTATGCATATAAGGATTATTAAATTTTCTCAATTATATTCCAGATTTGAATGAAATCTTTTTAAATTTTATTTTTGTCCATAATAGCCATTTATAAAATTAAGGAAGTATTCATGATTATAATTGTCCTAATAAAAAAATTTAAAGATATCTTGGCAATTGTTTTCGTGATTCTTTTTATCAATTCTGTAAGTATTTGTAATTGATGATATATAGAGTATCTATTTTCCTTAGAAGCTTTTTTTGTTTTGTCAGTTCTTTCGCAAATAATTGAACAATTCAAAATAACCAACAAAATGCATGGGAATAAAAAAGTTTTTTTTTATTAATTTATTTGAAACAGCTGAAATAAGGAAAAGACTAGTGGAACAAAACTGTTCCACCCACCATTCATAGCATAATTTCATAAAGTCTTATTACAACAGTGAGATTTATACTGACACTTCAATTAAACCTTCAAATTCTTGCTTGAATTATTGTTATTTTCCTTGTCATTTAATGAATTCATTAAAAAACAAAAATATAATAATAATATCGTTAAAAATATGGTGTTAACCCTATATATAGTTTTTTTTAATAATATATTGGAAAAAGATATTTAGCTCTAAAATGAGTAAGAGTGATATTTTATTTCTGGTTATTACTGTAATAGAATTTTTTTATTATTATGACTTTTCGACTTTAATCAACTTTTTTTTCATCATTACGATTCTTTGGTTTCACAACATAATTGTATGCAGTAAATCAAAAAAAAGTTAAAATGCTAATTAAATACATTAAGTGGTTACGATTACATTATTCATTAATTTAGCTGTAAGAAAACATTATACGATTGCATAAATAATTATCTATAAGCAAATTAATTTTTATGGAAAGATGCACACAATGAAAAATGTACCTTATGAACAATTGATACATCTTTTGAGAAAATTTTATAAATTTTTACTTGTGGGGTTTATTGATGAGTAGCTAAGGATTATCATATAAATAAAAGATTAATTACATTATTTTGATAATTAAAGTTACTCTTTACACACACAAGATTACTTACTTAATCATCCTTTTGGATGATTAAATAATCGTCTAATAGCCATTTATGCTTTAGCAATATTCGAGTCGAATACTAAATTCATTTTTGTAGACTATTTCTAAAAAAAATGTCTTACAATTAGATTAACTTCTCATCCCATATTTATGTATAGTAACAATTAATTAAAAGAACACCTTTTGAATGAATGAAATTAATGAAAACATTTTATAAATTCACTTATAGTTTAATTGATGGGCACTTAAAAATTATCACATAAATACAAAATTAACCATTTGAATAATTAAGTAAACTTTAAAAGAATTTATGTGTTTGTTATTTTCGAATGGAATATATTCCTTTTCGGTCTCATAAAATTTTCAGATGTAAGGGCCGAGGTGGAATGGTTGGTTAGAGTATTCGTTCTTGTTATCGGATGGTAGTAAGAAGGAATCCCGATCCAGTCGGATCCGTCGTGTGTCCCTAATGGTGGCTGGGGCATATTAAATATGTCGAGTGTCATCTAATAACATAAATTGCAATGTCATCTATGCGAAATTATACTTTTGGGGCTCGCAGGCCAATAATGGAGGTATTCTGCACGGTCTCTGTTTTTTAATAACGAATACCCACTTCCGGGGCTAAGATGGCGCACCCACTGCTTGCCCCATTATTTAAGGTGACATCGCTTCCGCCATTCATAGTGCTAAAAGGGGGAAATCCTAGTGGCCGGCTTTATACATTAACAAATTTTCAAATGAAAGACTAGTATACATCTATATGTTGTATTGCATGTATGGTAATGGTAATGTCAGAAAGAATTAAATTATTTTAAAAATAAAGGCTATAATTAATTACAAAATTACTTAAAAATGCAATTAATAATACTAAAGTATATATATATATATATATATATATATATATATATATATATAT
>JAPDSC010101393.1:61367-96694 GCA_026290005.1 Latrodectus geometricus | reverse complement strand
CTGGTTTTTAGCTTAACAGTTTATGGGTCCAATTCAAGTCTCAGGTGCGGATTATATATATATATATATATATATATATATATATATATATATATATAATCCGCACCTGAGACTTGAATTGGACCCATAAACTGTTAAGCTAAAAACCAGGGTGTTAACTATTCAATTGCCACTTGAGCATAAATGAAAAATGAATTTATTTTGAAACATTCACAGGGTAATAAACATCATTTAGTTATTTAACTTAATTCATTTATAAAGTAATTTAAATCAACTATAAATAAATATACATTTTGATTTTACATCTTTTATTGTTACAAGGTAATTTTCTTCGATTTCTGAAAGCGTAGCTCATTTAAGAAATCAGAATATTAAAGTGCCATCAAATGTTTAATTTATTTATTTATTTATTTTTTTTTTCTTATCTTTCTAAAAATTGTTATCGTAATGAAAAAAAAATAAAAATATAAATAACAAGTTACGCATAAAAATATAAATAGCAAGTTACGCATAAAAGTTGAAAAATTAAATAAACTAATTAATTTGTTTAATTGTTACTACTATATTTATTTTATTTGAAATTCTATGTATACTGTTTTTAAAACTTTTCGAAAATGAAGTGTTTTAGTATGATTCAACAATACTATAAAAAATAATCTCTAAAAGTATTTTAAAGTATCGAAGTACTTTTTTAAAAACCTGTATTCTACTTATGATATTACAAGACATTTCTGGAAAATCAAAGAAGAATCTCTATCTTGAAACAATAGGAGCATGTGAAAAATAAAAGTCAATAAATACGTCAACTTTAATAATTAAAATGTGTTGAATTCTTAATATTATGACAATATTATGTATACGAATTCATACAATACATTCGTGTGCATTAATTTAAATTTCTTCAGAATGATACTGTGAGTATTACATTGTATTACATTAAATTAATATTAGTTTTTAAATTAATATGCAGCTTCTATATGCCAATCGCTTGTGATAGTATGTAGAAAACGGTAGGGAAGCATTATGAGGCTATTATACTTATCAAATATTCTCAAATTATTCAATTTTGTTCCATTTAAAAAATTGAATAGTTCAGTTAAAAAAATATGAAGAAAATTGAATTAAAAGAAAGTCAAATCAAAGAAATAAAAGTTGAACTAGAAAAAAATAAGTAAAAATATAGTCTATTTGATGTTTATCAGCTCTCTTCTAGTTAGAACTACAGTTTATTCTTTTGACGAGATATAATAACAACTGCAGGTTACATCCAATAGTATTTTTTTTAAATAAAAAATCAGGATATATTCGGAATTTGTACCCAGATATATTTGCTTGGAAGTAAATAATTTAGTATATCAATGAAGATTTTAATTTAGTTAAAATGATTATGATTTCAAACAAGACCATATACAAAGAATTTCGGTTTATTTGTCATTAGACGACAATGTTTTTCAATAAGCTCCAATTCGAGAGGGGAGCCTGTTTAAAATTAATTCCGAATCACTATAAACGTCTATTATGATAATCGAATCTAATTACTATTGAGCTGAAGATCAGAGTGTTAACTATTCATCTGTCAGAGATCGATAGCCCCCAATCACAAAAATACATAAAATCAGATTAAAATTTTTCAGGGATATTTACTGGCTTTGTTCGTTTGATGTTTGACAATCACTTTTTAAATTAATGAGGATTACTTCGACTGGATTAAAGTAGATCTCAAATCATTAAAAACATTCACACTCAAGGTGGATAGCTAATCCACAAACCACTAAGTCGAAGGCTAATGGGGACACCATTCAGCAACCAGTTTGGCTAGAAGTTTTCCTATGGCGTACACATAATCTCAACTAATCGTGAAACTCAAGCTCTGCGTTTTGATCATGTAAAGCTTCTAGTAATTATATCCTTTTAACTGGTAATATATTGCTCTTTTTGCAAGTAAATTTCTTTAACTAAAAAGTGTTATTCATTGACTGAGAATTAATTTTGCTACTTACAAAAGCAAATTGTGGATGTTAATAATCAACACAAATAAAGAACTTATTCTACTCGTCTGCGGAATCCAAAGTTGAATTGACAATGGCTGGTAGGAATGGAATATTGGCAGTCATTCAGGATGCTAATTTCTTGTTAAGGCGAAATATAGGCTAGATTTAAATTGGATATTTCATTATAGCTTGTAATTTATATAAGCCGTCAAGAAAGTTACTTTGAATTCATTGTAAAATACCTTGTCCCAAGATGTACATTGTTCTGTAACTCAACTCGCTTCACGAACGAAGACACGTGAGCCTGTGACTACGCGTACTTGGTGGGAATAGAGAAAGATATGTGTGAAGGATCGGATATCTATTTCTACAGTAAATATTTCTACAGTTTTTATTTTATTTATTATTTTTTTCAATGTTTGGAAAAATGTGGTTTTTTTCCAAAGTAGTGAAGGAGTTACCGGTTTTTCCAACTCGCTATCAATCAAAAATGTATTGGAACACAGATTTATAGAGTCTAGATTTCTATATTTAATAATTTCGTAACTAAATGGACCGTTCAAGCATTCTTCACTTCGTTCCATTTGTTTTTAGTTTATCTATACGAGACACGTCATTTCAAGGCAAAAACAGCATTTTGATAAAAAAAATTTATCTTAAAAAAAAAAATACTATATATCATAATTTTTCTAAATTTCTATTTTTCTACAAAACTAAGATATATGTTTTCCACTGGAAGCTATGGCCAAACAAACTTATAGTAAAATAATTATTTGGTTTTATGTATTCTTAAAATAACTGTGTTTCGTTACCTTTGAGCAATGGCTTCGTTTTCACAGTGAATTAATTCTTATGAAGGCTAAATTAATTTGATGTCCGAGTTGGCAGTTTCTTCTCAATGTTACGCAACACCAAGGAAGAAGTTTTTAATATTCCCAGAGCCTTTGCACAGAACAATATTCAACTAAATTTAGTATCGAGCTAACGCCTTTCGGATAAGGGAGCGACCTCTTCCGCCATTCCATTTGTTTGGTAAGAAAATAATCTCAAATTCGAGATTTTCAAAAACATTTGTATGGCGATAACGATAACATTTATAAAAACAAATATTACCTACCGTCTTGCCAACTTTATAATATTTATTAAGGCTCACACATTTAAAATATTAATTTTAGTGCTAAATTTTAGAAAACAAAATTGCTTTTTATAGCCATTTTGTACTAACAAGTACTTCCTAAATGTATAGTCCAAAAAAATTTTAATTGAACTATCGATTTTAAAATTTTTATAGTCATTCCTCACAGGAATACACATTTCAAAAATTTTTTTATCCTTTTATTCAAAAAGCTAAGAAACTAGTAAAATATGTGAAGGAATTTTATGACAAAACTTAGTTTACTTTTTTGGCTGGAGCGCAGCAAAAATGAAATCACGTCACAGATCATAGCGCCAACTTCTGTGCGGACAGGGGAGTGAGAATTATCTCATAATTCCCAGGGCAGTAGAATCTCAGCTGATGGGTAGAATGAAAAGGCAGGTGCTTAACCCTGACTGTAACCTCTACCATGACAGAATAACAATGAGTCTGGTGAGGAGATATAAACTGATCATTGTCTTCGGAACATGTCCGCGGATTAAGAAGTTAATAATTGTTCTGGCTGCTCTGTATGCAGAAGCTACGGAACACACGCCGAGGTGGGTCCTCGTAGTCGAGATTCGGATGGACTCTGGATATTTTGACTCTTTGACACCTGCAACTATGTCGCGTGTATACTGCACAAGACAGTAGTGGCATTTTTATTATCTTTCGTTCAAGCAAAAAGAAATCTTGAAGAGCAATTGGGAATTTATCTGTTTGCCTTATCAAAACAATGGATCGTAAATTTAATAACCTATTTTAAGATTGTAATTTCTAATGGTAAAACGGCTGTGAATTTAATTATTTAAATAAAATATATACAGTAAACAATATCTATACAATTAACAACGTTTATGAAATAGTTTAAAATAATAAAATTTAAGTCAGATGCATATATAATGAAGGCAGAAGATGTCTTCTCCATGAAAACCTTTCAATGGTATTACAATACATAATTTTTTAATAACTGAACAAAATGCTTGCAGAATTGCCGAACTCCTTTAAGAGAATAACAACTTTAATAATTTTCCAAAAAAACTCATTAATTTTGAAAAAATTGTTTATAATTGTTGTGTTGTAAATAATATGTCTAAAGTTGTAGAATTTAGTATCGATGTTTTAATGTTCATGTCATAAAGAATATTGTTTTCATATTGCAACGAGATGATGAAATTGCCCATTTACATAATCGAAAGTGGTAGCTGAATGGTTGGAAAATCTGGCTTTCTGTTCAACAATGTGTTGATTCGATTCCCATGTCGAGAAAGTATATTTTATAATGATCTGGAAATCTTTTTAAAATATGGGTCCTTTCTAATTAGTTCTAGTAAGCAAAAAGTATCTGTAGAGTGACTAATAAATGAACAAGACAAAAGTAACAGACTGTACAATAGTTCTATATTTGCCTCATTTAACTTCAAATGTTAATATCTCGGCGTTTCAGCTTAATTTCTCTCCCTCTGATTCATCTTTTATTTAGAAAATGTGAAGCAAGATTGTTAGGAAGTTGCCTCTGATCTCAAAGCGATTTTAAAAATATTAGTTTAAGTGCACAAGATCAGAATATTTCTGAACCGACCTGCTGGTTGAATGGTGAACTAATTAATTAAATAAAATATTAATTAATTGAGTGAGCTAATTAATTAAATTAAATTTGTTTCATCTTCAAAAATTACTGTCATTGTAGTCAAGATCAATTTATATTTCATTACTTATTCAGATAGATAATTTGTATATTTCATAAAGAGGAAATGAATACATCGTAATAGTTAAACTGCAGTCATTTCTAATTTTTCTCCTCAAATATAATGAAGACAGGGAGGGTTGCTTTAAAATTTATTTGCTTAATTGTTCTGTTTCTTAGTAATGAGTTATGTATTGCTTTAAAATTAATGAAAACTACAATAAAATTTCACATTTTTTATATAGCATAGTAAACAGTTTAAACAGCTATCAATTAGGGGTATAAGGTATTTTAACATCCACAGATATTAATACGTTCTGTGACTTAAGCTTTATTCTCATTCCGCAATAGGAGAAACTCAAAAAACTCCCGAGCAGTCCTTAGCTCAACGTATGTGCAAAGAGAAGAAAGGTAACATCTCTCTCCTATTGGTCAACAATAGCAGAATCGAATTTGAGACCTTCTACTCTATAGCGGGATGTGATTGATGAAAGAGAAAAACTGTTTGATGCAATAATTTTATCCGAATTTAAGAAATTATTTTAGATTATTTTAGATTTATGGAGAGAAATATGAGTTTTCTGTTCTATAAAATAATTTTAAAAAAAAATGTCAGTAAAAATGATTGCAATTCGTGAAATAATTAATGCCGTTAATAATAAATAAACTTTGAATTAAATTTTAAATAACGATATTATTTATAGTTTCTCAAAATTTAATTTGAAAAATTGAAAAACTACCTTCAGTTAAAATTACACAAAAATTTATGGTAAAAATCTTCAAAAATATGTGCATTATTATTTTCGATAGGCGGTCGTCAAAGTCAAAATAACATCAAGTCAAAAAGACAATATGCTTTTTCTTCTTTTATCAAAATATAACTGAATCCATTGCATTTAAATAGTGATTTCTTATTGATTCTTGCCTAATTAGATTTAAATAAGAGTTTTATCCCAACCATGGATGAGGAAAAATACGGTTCTTGAAACAATTCAGCTAAAAAGGACGATAGTCTATCTACGACCGATGAAAATACAAAAACAAAAGTCATGTGGAGCATTGAGGAAAAAACTTCTACACTAATATATAAAACATACCTTTTTTGATGCATTTCGAACTTTTAACAGCATGATGAATTTTTAAGGTAACCAAAGAATATCAAAGCGATTGAATTGATTAAGACAATAAATCAATAAAAAAACAGTATTTTTCATATAAAAAGATTGCTTGGCATTAGAACTGGATACAAGTTTCTCAAATAATAGTATGATTACAAATTATATTTGTATCATATTTTGCTTAGACACAAATTTCAGACTATCGTTATGAAGAATTGCTTAGTAGTGACAGACATTCTGATATCCAAAGAAATCGAATCTTATGAACAAGATCTTAACAATTTAAGAGAGTAAAGCTTGAACAGAATTAATATTAAAATATGAATATTTAAATTTGTTTTTATAATTTATCTAAATATTATACAAATGGCTGAGAAGGCATAAAATTTTTTCTTTGCTTTGATTTAAAATGTGTTTATGAGAAAACAAACTTAAATGTGAGTATTAATTCAGAGAAATTAGCTTAAAATAAAATTTTTGTGTCAATTTAAATCTTTTTTTATATTTTTATAACTAAATAATATTTTTTTTAGCATTTGAATGTTTTTTTCATGGTATCAAATATTTTATTATTCATTGACATTTTAAAGTTGAATTATGATATTTTCAATGAATTGAATTAAAATTTAAGTTTACTGGAGGAGGAATTATGATTTCCATAATTTAATATTCCTTACATTAAATCTTAATATAAAATTTAAATTATAAATTTCAAATTATTTATTTTAAACAGTTCGGCACATCTTTTTACCACCAAAAATATGTATCGTTTTATATTATTCTTACTGAATTCCTTTTTTAAATCTCAAGAATTTACCAATTTAAATTAAATACTCAATTATCACTTAAATTATTCAACCCTTGACAGAATTATGACTGTCTAATTTAGATCAACAGATTCCAAAATTTGCTTTCAATTGTAATATTTAAAATCTTCAAATATAAAATATTATATATTCCTATCTAATATTCACGGATTTTGTCTAATGGTAAAGGCACGGTCTGGCGGGAAAGATTTTGAGTATGAGTTCAGCCACTGTTGCAAAGTAATGAATTACTGCATTCTGTGTGTACATCTACTGTGGATGGTGCTTAAAAGTTTACCAGGTTGCATCCTTTGGGATTCAAGAATAAGTACCTATATGAAAAGTCTTACTGGAAGATAATTAGCGGCAATTTTACAAGTTTTTAATTGCTAAGCTATTTACTGAATGGTATAAAAACGTCTACTGTATCTTAATATGTCGTTAATAATGTAAAACCATTCTATTTTTTGTGATATCAATAAAGGTTATGTCACTGTATTTATAGATTTTATTAATTCAATTTTTAGAGCAGCATTTTTCTTTAAAAAGGAATATTTGACTACATAAAACATTCTTATATTCAATTCTTTTCTAGTACAAGTTACTTAGTTCTTTTATATGAAAGATAATTTCATGTTAAACTATTTTAATTTTAATTATACAATTTAATGACATGTAAAAACTATATGGAAATTATAAATAAATAAACTATAAATATATAATCTGTGAGTGTGAAAGGGAGAGCATATCTCTTAAATTAGTATAACTTAAAACGCAAGATAAAGATTAATAAAATAATAATGTTATTTAAATGTAGAGCATAAAAATATGATTTTAAAAAATAAAGCCATTTGTAAAAAAGAACAATCACAGTTTTTTGTAATAAATTTTTGGAATAAGGTATACTTCACTTATTTAGTTTATAAATAATCAAAACAAATAAAATATACGTTATAAAGAATTATGAATACAACTAAATATACGTTATTCAGTATTATATTCTACTTTTGTTTTTGAATTGTTTTCATTGTGATTCCAATTTTGGTAATTCTATTTTTTTAATTGTATCGTGGCATCGTCACTTCTTCCTCATTATTTAATAATTTTGTAAAAAAAAAAGAGTCGTCTCCTGTGTGTGTGTGAACCAGCAATCTTTCTCAAGAACGAAGAAATCATTAAAATCGAATTCCAGATCTTTTTTGCTGTCTAAGAGACAGTAAAAAACCTGTAAGCTAATTAATGTTAAAGATTTCTCCATATTCGAGAAATCCTTAAGATGGAATTCCGAATCTTTTTCCCAGTGTTTAGGAGGCAACAAAAACTGGAACCCAATCTTCCAGTTCTTAAGCCAATCTTAAGGATTTCTTACTCAATGAAAAATTCTTCACAATTTCGGATAATCGTAATTCCAGATCTTTTTTCACAGTTTAGAATCTTAAGAATTTCTTCATATATAAGAAATCTTTAATATTAAATTTTGGCTAATTTTTTAATCTGCAAAAATAGATCTGATAGTTTAAGAAGCAAATCTTAAAGATTACACCATTTTTGAAAAATTCTTAAATTTAAAAATTCCAATTTTCATGTTTATTTTTTATTGCCTTTTAGGTGACATAAAATATTTGCACAAAATTGCATTATAAACAAAATCTACTGATTTTGTTTTTTCAAAAGCATTAAACAAAATAAATAAAAACAGGAAACAATTCTAAAATAGGAAACGTATTTAAAAGCAAATACTACGAATTTTCAAGAAACAAGATTTAGTTTTAAACAAAACGATAAAAAATGAGAGAGCTGTTAAAATTACAATATAATTTATAAAATGATAAATAACTGAAGGGATCTTTTTATTGGCTTGATATTATACCAACGAAGCTTAAATCACGGTAACCAATGCAATTTTTTATGCCAAGTAATAAAAACGCTATGTTTTAATAAATGATCTCTTGATACCGGTAGTCATTATCAGGTTCAATTTGTCAAAGAGAGAGCGAAGGAGGGTGTTGGGGTAGTCTAGACCCTTAAAAGCTAGAGGTAAATAATTATTTCAAATGATTGCAGAAAAATATGATCTTCCTTTAGAGCGCAGATTATAAAGTAGCTCTTTTTTAATGTATGCCTCTACTACTCTGTTATTAGTTTTAGACACGACTTAAAATCAGCGCACAGGCGGTTTGCGCAAATGGTAGTTGCCAGATTTGGCATATTATCCGTGTAACAGTTAACCAACACCAAATCGGTGTAAATAAAAGCTATATACAATTTTCACCTCACTGCTTAATACACGAACGCCTTCATTGTAATTGATAAAAAAAAATAATTCATAACAGTATTACATCATCGACAAAATTGTTTTTCATTGTGATAACGTTATTTTGAAATTAGAATATACATTTGGTTATTTAGTTCCAAATAAAATTGAATTAAAATCCTTTTTTTAATATCCATAAGTAAAACATAACTTGATATATTTGTAACAAAGCTACTTCTTTCACATTGCTGTCAAATGATGTTTGTATAATATACATAAAAGATAAATTTAGAAGAAAAAAAATGACGAATATTATAGGACAGTTATTGAAATAAGATAAAAAATATTACGTTGCAGGTAGAATGTAAATAATATTTTTCAAGTGTATAAAAGTGATTGAAATATTTATATGCAAAAAGGAAATTAATTTTTTCTAAACTGTCATAAACCAAAATGTAATTAGAACAAACTAAAAAAATAATTAAAGAAATTCGAATTGAAAAATAGAGCCCTTTTAAAAAAAATCAAATATTTGTGTCTGTGTTTTTTTAATTATAAAAGCATTGTTTATTAAAGTTTGCAAAAAAAAAATGATTTCTTTAAGATTATTATTAAAAATTTTAGTTTCTCTTTAATTAAATGGAAGTAATATTTATAAATTAGCAAGAATAAAAATGTATAATTTCCTTATTCTTAACTTCCTTAAAAATGTCTAAAAATATAAATATTTTTCTGAGAAAAACTGAAGAAATTTTATAAAGACACTGAGACAATTTTAAATAATTATAATTTCTAAAAATTAAATGTGTATTCAGTGCATTGATGATTGAGAATTTCAATTTAATATAGCTTTAATATTTTGTATAGAAAACTCTCTCATTTTCTATTTGAATCACAATAACATAATTTAATTAATAATTTAACAATTATATTTGACATCTCGTTTCTAGAAATGATTTTCCTGGTAAGTTGAAATAATTTGCACTAATCTTTCTATTCTCCAAAATATTTAAACAATATATTTTAACGAACTCTATTTTTTCAATAATATTTATCAAATTAAAAGATCATATTTCTTTGAATCTAAATTTATTTCTATGGAAACATAATAATGAAATTTACGGCAAACTAAGTTTTAGGGCTGATGTATTTTTAATAATCAGATTTTACTTTAAAAATGCTAAAGAAATTTGTAGAAAATAGATCAAATAAGAAATATTATAAAAATCAATATCATTGTAATTTATTTATATTTTTAGCGTCAGAATCATCTAAATGTTTTAAACGTGGAATGATAAATACAAAAATATTTATTTCCATATATGTAAACTCTGATTAATATATCTTGATGAAAATTGATCTTCCTCAACAAAATTATACATTTAATAAGTTAGATTGACGAAATATAAATATTACGAAACTTATTTTAATTCATACGTTAAAAGCTGCAGAGGAAGAATAAATCGCATAAAAGAATTCTAATGTTGTGAATTAAATAATTGCACATATTAACAGTTCACTGAAAAAAATGTTTACTCTCTTTAAAGGAATGCGTTTTAATAGTATCTTTCTTACCTACTCCTTAAATGAATTCATTTTTAAGACAGAAATTGAATATTTTCACCGCTATCATTCTTTCAAATTTATAATAGTTCAAAGTTTTTACAAATTATAGTAGTTCAAAATTATTACAAATTATAGTAGTTCAACTTTATTAATTCTGTTCGAAATTCATAAAATCCCGTGTAATCTTCTGCAAAGAAGCCTTAATTTATTAAATGAAACTTTTTGAAACGAATTTTTTTTTGTTGTGTAATTAAATTTTGGCAATTAAAAGTTCTTGTAATCGTGAACACATAGAAAATGCACGGCATTTCATAAAATAGTAGATTTTAAATGGCTTTTAAGTAGAATAATAATTATAAATTTTAATATTTCTAAATTTTGCAATCTTTATTTTTCTAAATAAGCTTCCCCATAAAATAACAATATATTTATATTATATTTATAAATTCATGGCTTCATTAAAGAAAAGAATTTTTTAATTGTATATAAAAAATGCTAGTTTCAATTTCTTTTTTCTACAAAATTACAAAATATATCATAAATAAATTAATCTACATAAAAGAGTAATAAAATTTATTAATTTGAATGTAAGTAAAATTTCTTATGAATAAATTTTTCAACGAATGCATTTTTTTCATTTAGTTGTAATTCGATAAAATTCATTGTTAGAACATGATGACCAATGTCAGGAAAATGTTAAATTAATTTTTAATTTCTTAAATAGTTTCAATCATAGTTTACAATTGAGAGTTATAAAAATTTAAAAATAGTGTAAATAAACAAATTTTGAATCTGAATATTTTCATAGTTTCTATACAGTTACATAATAATAATGAAGAAAACTATGAAATTTAATCAATTTAATAATTTTTTATTAAGTAATTAATTATAATGTATAAAGAGTATTTAATATGATATTAAGTATAGCTCAATATTTGCACTGCAAGTTTTCAATGACATAATTCTCTCAATGGAGATGGATATTCAAATCAAGTCGTTTTTATGTATTTCCCAAAATCTTTTCTTAATAATTTAAATTCCTTAAGTAATAGTTATAAAAGAAATCACAGTCAAGAATTCTAACAAAAGAATTACTTAAAATTCAGCATATATAGTTGAATTAAAAAAAAAGACTTATTATTCTTAAAAGTATGCAAATCTTGCATTTCTAAGAAATAAATTTATATTTAAGTTATTAAATTAATGATTCAAATTTAGTTAATTGAAAGTTTTGCATCTAGAAAAAAAATGGTGGATAATCTCCTCTGAATAATATTTTACTTTGTTATACTTTTTAAACTTTTTTTGTTACCTTTTTCCAGGCAAAGTAGGAAATATACATGATTCATATTTTATGGTAACAATACTTGTCAACAAGATTTAAAGTTAAAAGACCATATGAAAATTTTAAAATTACATAGTTGATTATTATAAATTAAATTAAGATGAAAATTAAATTAACCTATATTTCGGCATGGTTTGTTATTCATTTTACTATGTCAACTTTAACCTAACTATATTCTTTTGTTTAAAATTAGAATACTAATAAATTTTTATTTTTATTTATTTATTGAATTTCAAGTATTTATGTAATTAAATGTCTTATCACTGTTAAGAACAGACTTCACCAGTAACTAAAATTATATAATACGACCTCTAACGGTGTAAAATGTAATCAGTGAGGAAGATGGAAATGTGGACTAATTACACTTACAGTTGAAACGAATGTGCCTACTCAATATCAAAAATAAAGATGTGGAAAGACTAAATAAAGTTTTTCAAAGCATTTTATTCATTTGAATAGTGGATTAATTTTAAATTTTAATGAAGTTGACAAATATTTTTCTAGTGTAACATAATTATTAAATATAAAAGTTTGCTTTAATATCAATAAGTGGTAAACCCTTTCCTTTTTTTCCCCACTTGCATAAATACTCTGTATTATTTTTACATGCCTTTGGGAATAAGTATGTTTTTCTATCGTTATATTCAAACATCAAATATCAGTTTGATGTTTAGAAAAAAAAATGTTGGATCATTTTGTATAGCTATAGGCCGAAAAGTAATGGAAGTATTGCGTGTTGATAGAATTATTGAATTTATGTTCCTTGAATTGACAGAGATTTGAGTAATAGCGGGCTTCGAAAGCTGCAATCGTTGACTAATCCACATACAATCAATGCCAGGTTTCTTTTAAACATTTATTTTTATAAGCTTCTTGGAGACAGGTGCTTTCTCAATTGAATCCACCACTAGTTATGACCATGAGTGAAGGTAAGAGAATTTATTGCAAGGAAAGAAAATTATACACTTTCATGCAATTTTCTTATAATTTTAGGGAATTATCTCTTATTTTTTATCACGTACTTCATGTAGTATAAAGTTATCAAATATTGTATTAAAAAACCTCGCTCCCTGAATATTACTTAAACTCCGTAAATTTTTTAAAAGAGTCCTGTCGTACCCCACAACCATACAGAAAAAGATAATCACACGAAATAGATTTTATTTTTAAGATAAATTTATGTCAATTAACAAATGCATATCACTTTAAAAGAAAATAATAGTAATTTTGAGAAGATACCATTTTTGCAGAATTTAATAAATTTAATGGATATTAAATTTTACTAAAGATACTAAAAATAACGTTTTAATGTAATTTTTAATTTCAAAATCTGTGAAAAGTAGCAAATTAGATAGTCGTTTGTAATCTCCTCTGTAGATCTAGGTTTTTGTAGATTACCCAGAATTCAGAATATCATTCTTTGATTGAATTCGACAATAATGGATATTTATTTAAATTGCCTATAGATAGATTAGAATCAATTAGTATACTTCAATGCTGAAAATGCACCTTACACAGATAGTACCATCGTCGAAAATATCCATAAAATCACTGAAATGATCCATATTGAACAGTCAAAACATCACACGGGAGCTAAAGATAGACTATAAAACAGTTTCAAATTGTATAAATAAAGTGAATCCGAACTATATTAAATGAAATCTTTAAATTCCCTTAAAAATAATTAATTCCTTTATCCCCAACCTTTAAAATATATGCAGAGTGAGAAAGAACTTGATATATAATTGTAAATATAAATTTGCAATAATAAAACACGATACACAATATTTAATAATAACGACTTCAAAGAAGTTCAAAATATTTAATCAATTTTTTATTAATTCATTCTTATTTATTAATAATTTTTAAATATTATGTATTGATCTAAATTATAAATCAATTTAGCTCAATACACAGTATTTAATAGTATTTAATAGTAAGGATTGCACAGTATTTAATAGTAAGGATTGCAAAGAAGCTCAAAATATTTATTTTCATGTTTTTGTCGCAATTCATGCTTTGCTTACAACTCTTGGCGCTCAATTTTGGCGCCATTTTTTGCAGCGGACCTCAGTTTTCAGGAATGTCACAGATTCCTTGAGGGGGCGGACACCTGAATAACAAATCACTGCTCGGCCCCTTTCCAAGGTATTCTAAAGATAAAATTGCTCCACGTACCCTTCGGGTGCTTTGGTGGCAAACTCATAATTT
Organism: Latrodectus geometricus; assembly: GCA_026290005.1. Taxonomy (NCBI): domain Eukaryota; kingdom Metazoa; phylum Arthropoda; class Arachnida; order Araneae; family Theridiidae; genus Latrodectus; species Latrodectus geometricus. The sequence continues at coordinate 82,581 of JAPDSC010101393.1, read as the reverse complement.
TAGATCCTGTCGAACACTTCTTAATGATCTCTCAGAAGAGAAAGTTCGAAAAGGAAAAAAAAAAAAAAAAAAAAAAAAAAAAAAAAAAAAAAAAAAGGCAATATTTTGTTTACTCCCCTTTTGTACCCTGAGGCGGTGCTAGAGTCCTTGGCAGTTGATATCTTATGATACATTTGCACAAATTATTTTTCGGCTTTATTGTCTTCTGTGATACATTTGTAGAAAAATTGCAAAAAGCTTGTTAAATATTTATGTCTTAACTTAACTGTTAAATTTGTAAATGTGAATTTTAGTTTTTTTTTTATTATGAAAAGGAACTTTTTTTAGCAGTAAGATTATAAGAAGTTAGCGATAGTGATGGAATGGGTCGTAAATTTACCTAAATTCCAGTTAAAAATGTTCATAAGTTCTTCAAGCTGGTTCTTAAAGCTAGAAAATTTATAAATCTGAATTCGTTACTTTTATTATATTTGAACAAGATTTGAATATCGCCAAATCCTCAATATTTGGTGGAAAATTCGAAGCATGAAAATATATCAACAAAATACTTATGACGCGGTTAAAGTGAAAAAAATCCAAGAAAAAATTCTTAACATTCCAAAAATTAGACATTTTTGAACGAAATTAAATTTTATTCTTGCGGAAAATCTATTAAAGATGTTTTATTATTGATCACTTTTCAATTTTTCACATTCATGGTAAAATTTCCGATGAAATCAACTTTGCACAACGTTACTCCAATTGAAAAAAAAAATGACGACTTTATATGATTTTGGAGATTTAACAAAACATTTGGTGTTAGTTTTTTTTCCAATAACAGTAAATTATCTTATAATTCAATGAAATACATTTAAACATTAAAATAGTTTCAGATTTACTGAAAAAATTTATTAAATGACAAGAAGTGGAGTATGGTATAAAATATAAATATACAGGAATTGCTTATTTTATCGAACTGTTAAATATAAAAATAATTATAGCTTTAAATCTAATTAATCTATTCATCAGTACCAAATTAAGTACAAAAATATAAGGGCTTACTTATATTTTCATATTTAATTATATTTTTATATTTATATTTAAAGAATAGATAATTTTTTTTAGCTAATAATTTAAATTCTATTAAGCAGATGAAAGACTTTTATGTACTGATGATGTGAATTTACATTAAATTAATATTTGAGTCATATTTTTTTAAATAAACACATTGAAGTTTAATCTTAAGAAAAGATAGTCATTTATTTACTTTTTAATGAATAATAAAAAAATACTTCTATTGAAAATATAGGAAGCTTAAGCACTTCAACACTTTCGTGATTGACAGTTGAAAAAATTTGAATAAAGGAAAAAGACACTAAGATACAAATTTTCAATTTTTTCTAACCTAATTTTATAAAAATGTAGTATTTGTTGCAATTTTCGGAAAAAGAAAATATTTTTTTAAATATAAATCTATTTAATTGTCAAATTTTAAATAATATAAAGTACGCAAGTATTTAATGGTGCTAAAAATAATAGTTGTTTTATAATCAAGTGAAGGAAATTTTAGGACGAAAATATATTTAAATACAACAATAAAAAAATTAATTTAAATGTGATTTTAAAATCTGATTTAAATTACCATCGAACAGCATGTAGTTTAATATTTTGGTATTTGCTTCGTAATTTACATATACACATTAATTTAATGAAAGATTTATAACGAAAATAAAAACGTCGGGCTTGCTTAATTTATTATAGTTATAATTACTCACCAAACAAACAAACAAACATTCACATGCAAACAACCGAATAAACTTGGTGATCAGCTCACGTAATGACAATAAATTAATCATTATCTTGTACCAGAAGATTTGGTTAAAGCTCTCTGATCGTGATTGCTTTGATGATAATTTAAACACCCTGATACTCTTTTGTTCCGCAATTTGAAATCCTTCGCTACACAATGGGCCATTGTATAGAGATATCCAGAATAGGCGTAGCTCAAAACTAACTGTGACCGCCTGTAATTATGATTTCTAAAGTACACACGGAAAATTCCGATCTAATGGTCATACCTGATTTCGTATTTCAGTCTGGTGTGGACAGGGTTACTCTTTCTAATGTTACGTTAGATTGCCGTCCAGTGAGTGGAAGAGTCCATAAATAGAATAATTGGGTGATTGTGCAGGCTTACAGCTGCTTGTATTCAAGAAAACAAGAAGTTGCAAAATGTAATTGCATGAGATCAGGTTCTGCTTAGGCAATATGAACTTAATTTTCGTATTCTTAAAAATGATTTGGTCATTATAAAGTATATATCAGCGAAAAATTTGATGAAAATTACAGGTTCTTGTTGCAATTTTGTAATAAATACATGTTTTCCTATTAGTTGCAAACTTAAAAAGATGTGCAACTTCCTGAGGTAAAATATGCTCTGAAAAATCATATGACGTATCCACTGTTTCCAAAAGAAAGTCATAAAGTTACTAGGATAGCAATAGCATTAGAAAAATTTAAGTTTTTTATTTTATGATTTACACAAGTAAATTCAATATTTATTTAATGTTTATTTAATTCGTTAATATTAACTGATTAAGTCTTAAAATTTGGGTTAACCATTTGAGTACTGAATTATTTGATAACTATATTGTTTTGAAGTAAGATAGTGATGAATCTCACTCATCAAATGTACCCAAAGGATTCAGTATTTTTTTTTAATTACTCATACATTATATTTTTTTTAATTTGGCATCCCCTATAGTATTGATTTGTTAATAAAATATTAATCACTCATTAATTAAGAACAAAATTTTCAAAATTCTGTTTTTCTTTGGGATGATTTTTAATTAATATATTAATTTCTTATTACATTGTTTACACGATTTCACATTTTCAGCACATTTAGCTACTAAATTTTCATTGAACATTTCTTTCAGTAACAAGAAGTTCATTACATATATTCTTTTTTGTTATTTGAACCAAAATATTCCATTATAACAAACAATTTTGGTCCAAAAGCATTTCCTATTTAAAACATACTTCTATATTCGGAGACAAAAACAGAAGATCAAGAAAAGAAAAGACGAAAAAAGATAAATTACATAATAATTTATTTATTTTTTATTCCAAGGCCTCAGTGGCCTAGTTGTGGCTAGGCCTTCATTCTAATTATCAGAAGGTAATGAGTTAGAATCCCAGCCCAATCGGAGATCGTCGTGTTCGTTATAGATAGCTGAATTATATTAAAGGTTAATTCCCAGTGAACGGTACGCTCCTTGTTCGGTAAGCATATATACAACGGTACGCATATATACAATTATAATTAGTTGTATATAATATTGTATAAAATTATTTTATTTGTATAAAATAATATAATTTTATATTATTTAATTATATTAATTGTATATTGTATAATTATATTAATTGTATAAAAATAGCGTACCGTACACTGGGATACAGCCTATATTAAATATGTCGTTGTCGCACTGTTCTCCATGTGAAATGATATTTATGGGGGCGGCAGGTCAAGTCTGGGTGTCTTCTGCTTCGTCCCTGCTTTTAAATTACCAAGACTCACTTTCAAGGCTACGATGGCACACCCACTGTATGCTCTACTATGTAAGGTGTCATCTCTTCCGTCCCTTGCAATGCTGAAAGGTGGAAATCTTAGTTGCCGTTATATAACAAACATATATTGTTCCTGATTATTTTAATGACATATTATCTATTATATGCAACTATATCTTTTGCAATTGAACCAAAAAAACATTATTGGTTAGTTAGATTTATTGATTGAAGATCCACAAAAGGTAGCAAACCATACTAGAATCAGACCAAAACTACAAAGCGTGCACATATACGATGAAATGGGCAAACAATTCTAAAAAATAAAAATGTAGTAACGTAAAATTTAGAACTATACCGAATTAAATAAATTGTAAGAAATAATTTTTTGTATAAAAGTTTTTCAATTATATTCCTATTTCTTTTTTATTTAAATTTCTGAATTGATATGATTAATCTTAACTATTAGAATGATCAACCAAATTTCCAAATTAGTTTGAGAAATAAGCAAATAATTATGTACAAAACTTCCCCTCAATTTCAACTTTACTCTGAATGAAAATTGAGCTAATCTTGGCATTAGTAGAATACTATATTAATGAGTTAATAATGAATAACATTATGAAATGAAAAAATATTCTATAATGGTTACTTATGCTTGAAATATAATGAAAAGGAAAGGCTAAAGTTTTTGTTCACATTTTTATGTTTTTGATTAAATATCATTAACATTATTCATTTTAAAGGTCGTTATATTTTTAAGTATCTAACTGGAATAGGAAAATATAAAATTAAATTCTTTTATTTATTTATTTAAATATTTAGGAGATATTCAATATGAATTCAAATCATCCCTTCTAATTTGAAAGAAAAATTTACCTTTCTTTCTTGGTAGAAATCTTTCACTGTTTTATGAAGCAGTTAAAAATAACAAATAGCACAGTTAAGTTAAATAGTCAATATAATAATCAAGTACCGTATTTTCCTGTATATAATCCGCGGATTATGTGTTAAAAAAGTTCCGAATTTCGTTGTGCGTATTATACGCCACCGCGGACAATCTGATAAAAAATATTTTCCATCAGAAAAGTTTACAAGAAAGTTTTGAAAAAAACTCATTATGTTTCATAAAATAAATAACAGGTAATACCAAGATACATCTGAATTATTTAAACTGTAATCGGCTTTGTTCAATTACGTTCAAAAATGAATTCGGTTCCTCTTAAAGATATTACAGTTGTAAATTCGCTAACGTCATTGTGCAATTTGCCTTGACGTGAGCTGTTTCGTTTTTAAAATATTCAAATTCGTATTTCATCAAATGGAAGCGAAAAATTTTAAGTTACAATGCAGATTTTAAATTAAAAGCTATAGCGAAAGCAAATAAAAAAAATGTCGTCAAATGTGTTAATGTGAAGTGAAAAACAAAGCACGCGCGATATAAAAAAAATATATGAAATACGCAATTTGTAAATAATCCATTTCTTTCATTTAAATATTAATGAAGCAAATATATATTAATTTAAATATGTCTAACATCGTTTTAAAAGATATTAGAAGCTAAATATCGATAAGTTTTACAAAAATTTTCTCGAAATTATCGCTCTTGATTGAACTCGTGCTTTCATCTCAAACTATTCGCACTTTGCGATGATGTGGATTTAGACTGATATTTTTCATAATAAATGTTTTTTTTATACAATTTATAAAATGTTTAATCCTACTGTACATCATTTTATTTTATATGACACCCATATTATCAGCAATACATGTTTTAGACTATTCGGCGGGGAAAATTGCCGTGGATTATACGCCGTTGCAGATTATGCGACGCTTTTTTCCCTTTCACTTGAAAAAACGGCCGTGCGGATAATCTACCGCTGCGGATTATATACAGGAAAATTCGGTAAATAAAATTAATTACTCACTTATCTTTTCAAGCTGGATAAGATATAAATACACTTCTAGGCATTTGTACCTAACTGTAATTTTTTTTTTTTTTTTTTTTTTTTTTTTGTCCCTGATTAGTTGTACTTCATTGACTTCCGTGATAGTAGCTAGTTGTTCAGATCTCTGGTCTTCATTCGATCGGTTCTTAGGTTCAAATACCACCTTGCGAGATTATATTCACGTCGGTATAGAATCCAGTTTAAATTATGAATTCCAGTTAAAACAGCACTCATGCGCAATAATGGTCTTAAAGAAAAAATCAAATCATCTTCATTAATAATTTTTCAGTCATGCTTATCCTTATACAATTCTGATGTTCTTGTACTTTCTTTCATAAAGTTCGTCTTATAATTTATAGTTCCTTCCTTGTAATTCTGCATGATTAGAGATCGAACTTCCAGTACAAGATGGAACCATTGTAAGTCACCACATTTGAGCAGCCCTTTTATTTTATTTTAATTTCACGTAGAATGTATTTCTTTTACAAAACTCATGATTACAACTTGCAAATATGCAGTGCTTGAAATCATCGATGTATCAAATAGTATTTATTCGAATGGTTTGTTAACATCTTCTTTGTCATACGTTTGCCTATTTCTGGAGCTTGAGATGCCACTAAATACAGTTTTTTGCCTAATAATTTTGAAGCACTATCAAGTGATGAGGTTTACACCCGTGCTGGTATCTTCCTTTCCATTACTCGCGCACCAGCAAAGGGACACTTAACATTAGTTTTTAACACACCTATTGTGTATCTATCATGACAGCTCTTCGATAAGTCAGATATAGAGCCCATTACTTTCTGATTGGGTGGGCGATGTCTTCCCAACTAGGCTATTGCTGCCTTCCTGTTCTTAATTTTGAAACGAAATCATTTTAATTGTTTTGTCTGACATTGAAGAAGTTAATAAATTTGCTTTTCTATTTTAATTAATTATATTTATTTATTTGTAAATAGCCATTTTAGCTAACCTGCATTTTCATAGGCTAGCATGTACTGCAACTGCACTTATTCTCAATTAAGTATTCTTACAATGTTTATAGATCTTTTCACAATGCAATATCTTTCCACTATGAAATTAATTTTAAAATCCACTCCACCTGCTACTGCTCATTCAAGCAGATCAACAATACGGGCTTGTTCTCCAGGGTCTATACAATACCTTTCTATTCCACTCTTAAATCATATCCTTCCAAATCGCAGCCTGAACGACCGATCAAACATGAGATGGAGGTAACGAGAGTTTAATGGCTGAATCACGATACCATTGACGCACCAACTAGTTACATAGTTAAAAACAAAATCTCCAAATTCAGGAATGTCTTGCGGCCGAAAAAGCCGCCGAAGACATCTCATGCCTATTCAAATCTAAATAGCTGTTCCGTGTACTTGGGGTGTTTAGTGCTTACATATTAATCTCAGACTTATGTATTAATGATTTTTCTTCTTCTGTTGGTTCTAGAGAAAACGTGACAGAGCGTGGTGTTGGATTGGAGGCTTTTGACGGAAATGTTTCTTTTTTGATTTGTTTTTTAATTAGAAATTAACGAAGCAGACGTGTGTTTGATAACGGTAGAAGGATTTGCTCAGGGTACGAGCATTGGGTCATCTTCCCTCAGGTGAAGCTTGGGTTTCTGTTTATGATGTTTAGATCTTTTTATAGTGATGAATGGAACTAGTTACTTCTCAAGATCAGATAGGATCTTGAGGAAAATATCTTTCTTTTTTCTATTATGTGTTGGAAGTCTCGAAACTAATACATTGACTTTAATTATCGTAAAATAGATTAGTCGCGTGTTATCAGTTGAATTTATATTAACTCGTAATTATACTTTTCTGCTTTAAGGGTTTAATTTTTTTATCTTATTTTATTGTATTTATGTAAAGTAATGATAATTATATTACCCTATGAACATATATATATATATATATATATATATATATATATATGTGTGTGTGTGTGTGTGTGTGTGTGTGTGGAAGTATGAATTTTACGAAAATTTTTGCTTTAGAATAGACAATTCAGAATATAACTATTGCACCAATAAATAGGAAATCAGACAGGTGAATCCTGAATTTAGAATCTTAACTCCTAAAGAAAATCAAAAAATATTATATTACGTTATTATATTAATCAATATTTATAAAAAGAAAATATTAAATTTTGATTTTCACAGAAAATGATTTTTAAATATTTAATAAAATATTTAAATTATATATCAAGTATGAAAGTTCACAAAAATAATGAAAAAGGAAATTAAGTAAATTATTGCCTTTCTTAGTACATTTTGTCTATGGAAAAAATCAAAATAATTAATCTTTTAAAAAAATAGTATCAATTTTAACAAAATGTTAAATATTTCAGGATACTTTTCTAATCAATTTATGTTAAGAATTATTTTAAATTCCTTGAATGTAATCTAATTGCCCTAAAAACGGTTTGAATTAAATATTGAACTTTTTATCAAATACTTTTCCCACTACTTAATGATTAGTTCTTTTTTCTAAATATTTGCATTTTAATTATTTTTATTAATATTAAAATATTAATTATTTCATTTCTTATCCAAATGAAACATCTTAACCATATTTTTTATGATACATTTCATCCTTAATATTTTTTTGCTTGACTGAATCGAATTATGAATTTCTAGTTCAGATTTTGAAAATATTCTAGTTCAGAATAAACAAAGTCATGTTTTAAATTGTGTATCCCAGATTATAAAACCATAGGATATTATGTAGCTCTGATGATATGTATATCTAAACTTATATATATATATGTGATTATAATTAGTGTTTTAATCTGAGGTTTATCAACTTGGAGTTCAATTCTCTCAATTTGAGCATGGCGTTTACTCATAGTTTGCAATTCTCTTTAAACTACTGTTCCTGGTCTAATTAGTCTTCAGGTGCAAAAATTCTAACATTCTGTTAACATAAATTTAACTGTGAAAATATTCTAACATTCCTTTAAATGAAATCCTTTCGTATCAAATTTAATATTGTTGTTTTGTAATAAATTGCATAGAATTTTATCTATTCCTAATAATTTCAAATAGTTTTATACAGAAAGTGCAACAAAATTTAAATGTGGTTAATTTTATTCAATTATTAAAGCTTCTTACTTAATACGAAATATTAAAAATATTGAGTTAAAAAATATCTGCAATCAATTATTTTTGAAGTGCGTAACTTATGCAAATATTACGTAATAGATAAGATAGCAGGACAACGCTGCTGTAATTAGTGTCATATATTCAAAGAAGTTATACTGAGTATGAAAATTATAGTTTATGCTGTTTATGTTATTGCTACTATTCAATAACTTTCTCTAATCGAATATTCCATACAGTATTCAAAATATACAAATATTCAATTTATAAATGTATATTGCATTTATATATAGTTGCTTATTCATCTGAAAATTAATATAATATAGCATATTAATTGTAAAAATAAGGGAAAAGAAGTTAAAATTAAAAGCATCATTTCTCATCAGGATCCAAGATGGTGTAAGAATGTTTCGATACACACAACAAATTCTTGCTGAATTGAATATTAACAAACTAAGAAAAATAGTTGATGATGCGATACAATTTTCTATTATTCGGAAGCAAATTTTATTCACGTTAACTCTAGTCGTTGAATGCTTTTCGAAGTTTAAACAAACATGTTTGATCCATTTTCACATACGATAGACATTTATTCAAACTTTGAAGTTTAAAATAAATACTTAATTTATTTGAAAGTATTTTAACTAATTTGTAAAATAATCCATTATGTGGCATCAGTTATGTATATTATGTGATGAGAGATGTGTTCAATAGTAGTACACCCGATAAAATGTTTGGACCCTTTTTAATATACCATCTCGATATTTTTCAAATAATACTCTTGACAAAAATAACTGAAAAAAACTATAATTTTATTTATCAATATTTATTTCTTGTAGAAAGCGGAATAGATAAACATAGAAAATACTGTCTAAATGATAAATATATATCTAATTAATTACATTTCTATCTCTTATTAATAAATTGTAATCATGTGAAAGAAATCCTATTTCTTACGAAATTACTGCCAGAAGTCAAACAACCATTACGCCTTACTGTTGATTAGAGAAAAATAAATTTAAATAATTTTGCCACTTATAATACCGAAAAATTAAATTGGATAGAAGCAAGAAATTGAAAGATAATTTTTATAGCATGAACACATATAACCATATAGATTTTCATGTAATTAAAAGAGAAAAATATCCATCAATCGTAGGTATAAAAAATACGAGAATCAATTAGTTTCATGAGCACTTAATGACTTTTTCTCTTCCGAAATGAAAGAGGTTACGAGATCATGAAATAGAAACTCACATTTCCTTGATTAAATTCGTAATAAATGATTTGCAGACAGTCATTAGAAGCAATTTTATCTTCATTTGTAGAAGGAATTTACTTTAGCAGAGGAGGTAAAAATTAAGTAAGATTTTGAGTTATTGAAATATTAATTTAGGAATGTTTTTCGAGCTCATTGCAGTGGGTTGTTTTAAATATTTACGGTATGTGGAAATAATCTTCCGAGATAATTATTAAAGCTACTGATTATTTATTTTTTGTATCAGATTTTTAACTTATAAATCTGTTAATATTAAAAATTTTTTTTTCGAGATTAATGTAAAAGGAGAGAATTTTCTATTATACATGATTCACCATTATGCATTAGGTTGGAGATTAAGAACTCCGTAATTTTTTCTGTCGATTGCTGTAGTGTTCAGTATCTCGTTCAGTATCAAACATACAAGTTCAAATTTATGCTTGCTGGAAAGATGATATTTCACACTAAAAATATGTTTTGTAATTTTTTAATTTTGTCCATTTAATTATAAGATACAACGTATTAAAAGTGGAAGTCAACAAAGAGAAAACGCAGTACTCTCAGTTTTTCTTTGATATAGACAAAAATACAAATCAGTCAGTTGAAAATCGGGAATGATGTTTATAGTCCAATACTGTAACAGCCAATTACTTAAAATTTTACTTTCACTGATTCCATCCAGATATATTTGATGTTAAAGATGCACCTCTCACAGGTAGAACCATCGAAGAAAATATCTATAAAATCACAAAAATGTCCGAAGTTGACCAGCATGTTAGCTGTTCATAAGATAAAGATTAAAGACCAAACAGTTTGAAATTATTTCACAAAACTAATAAAAAAAAACAAGTAAGTAGTTCACATAAAAATAATGAACTTTTTCAATAGTGTACAAATAACGAATGACCTAATATGTGTTGCATGTAAGTGAAACCGCTTATTAGTGAAACCGCTTATTATAGTGAAACCGCCTGTATTAAATTTTAAGAATTAGATAAATCGAAAGAAATTTAGAAAAAAAATTATTCTCAGGTAAATGATTTGCTTTTTATGCAAATAACCAATGAGGCATTGTAAATAGTAATCCACATACACTCACATTGCAAATAGTAAGTTACAGTAAATTCGAGCATATAGTGTGTTATGAGTTTTATGATTATTCATATTGAGCTACTGTAAAATAAAACATATTTGCAACCGTTACTTCTCTTAAAGAAATGGTATTAATTAAAAAAATTTTGGAAACTTAGCAACCAAAGGTAGGTTACTTATTTCTGCTTTCTAACCACGCATCCATTAAATTTTTTTCTTTTTTTATTTTTTGAATATAGTAACTGAGAAACTTATTAGAAGTTGTATTACTTATACCAAAAATTTCCTTAAATACCTAATAAGTGTGTGTAAGTTTATTAAATATAGAACAATTAATTAAAAAACAATAACACATGCAACCGTTTTTCCTCTTGAAGAAGTGATATTATAAAATTTCATTGAGATATTCAGCAATGAATGATTTATTGTTTTTATCTACTTTAAGATGGCACATCCAATGAAACCAGTAAATACAATGATCTTTCATGAATAATGACTAAATTAATTAATCAAAAGGGCTATATTATCACTCGTCTCAGAATTACTAATAAAACACTCTTAATTTTTTCAACTTTTATATCTTTATTAGTAAAAAAAAACTTTTTTTTATCATCCACTGATTCTACACACAATAACAGGGATTTATAAAGTAAGATAAGTCCTTTATGAATTTTATAAAACAGAATTACAGATACGTAAAACGCATAGAATAATTATTTCTTTTTGAATACTTTATGACTATGTCTCATAATTCCATTTCCATTTAATTTCTCAATTACCACCCTCATGTTTACAGAAATACCCATTTGTAGGTGGTATGGATCAGGCAATTGATACCTATCCCCCAATGGTTGATTACTTCCAGTTCAGACGAAAGAACTTTGATTCTTTTGCAGAAACGTTGCACTTAAGCGCGTAAAAAATTATATTTATTAAATATGAAACAATGAATTAAGAATCTAATTTTATTTGAAAAAATATTGAAAGCTTTTCAATCAATCAAACCTATTTCATGAAAAATCAGACATGCTTTTATTTTAAAAAACCATGATTCGGAATTAATTAAAGTAATTAGCCATGCAATAATAGTTCTTATACGAAAATTTGAAAGTCTTTTACAAGGACAAAAAAATTTTGGAACATGATATAGAGGTAATTGTTGTATCATTAAATGTTATACTTCTTTCATGACATGGTTCATAATTATTCACATTTCTGTAATGCAAGTAAATGCCTTGTTTTAAAATAACATCAAATTTTTGAGTTAACTTATTTTAAAATAACTTAAATTAAAAAATGTGATTTTAAACAGGGAAATGCATTATTTATAAAGAGAAAAAATATTCAATTTGTTAACACTTCAATGATATAAATAAAATTAAACTACGCATTTTTCCCGAATACCTAAAATAGTTTTAAGCTCAGAATTATAATTTGCATAGTCATTATGTTAATAATTACTTTTTCATTTTATTTGTCAAATAATTACACGCAGATATGCATGATGCTAAATTTAAGCATCCAAATCAATTAAAGGAAGAGCACTCAACTTAGTAAAAACTATTGTTTAAACATTGTGTTGCTCTTTAACAGAAGCTATAACGTATCTTGAAGTTTTATTAAATTTCTATTTTCATAAATATCTTTTATTCCTAAAATCCTTCAATCTTTATACATAGAGAATTATTTTAAATGCCTTCTTGCAGTCGTCACAAATAAGTTTGAAGCAAAATTTGTGATATAAAAGTATCAATATGCCCTAACCATTACTACTGAAAGAAAAAGGATAACAGACACAAAAGCCCAAGGAGACAGAGGGTTGCGTGTCATCAAATAGTCGCCAACAGGCATCAAAACAAAATAAAGATAGAAAAAAACGGAACAGAGGGTAGAAGAAAAAAGGTCCAAGAACTGACGCTAATCCCTTATATTGTAATTAAGCGAAGCTTTCCCCACTCAGTTAAAGAGCAAGTCTGGCCTGAGCAATCAAGTTAGCAGTCCGATCAAATTGTCGTTTTCATGCTCAGCCAAGCGGACAGAGATTACGGACGTCGATAGTGAGGAATCGAGCTCACAGCCAGAGATAAGTTCACGATCACATCACTTTTTTTCTCATATCTTCCTAATGAGCAGCTATTATCGGATCGCTCACAAAACTTTTAACATACGTGTGAAAGAATGAAGATGGAATTTGACCGACGGATAATGACGATAGGGGTGGGGAGGGCCCAGGAGAAAACTCGTTATGTTTGATTACTGTCCACCGACAATTATTGATACACAATCCGGAATGGAATTACGATGCTCCCATAGTTTTATGGACCCTTAAAGGAATTTGCATGATGAGTGTGGTTAATAATCGTCATTAGTTCTCCAATGAAAAGTGAGATAATGTCATAAAATATTGTAAATGAACTGAATAAATGAGAAGAATATATGTATTTGATGGTCCAATAAACATGATTTTAATTCATTTAATCAATCGATTGAAAAGAAAATGCTTTTTTTTTGTTATCAAATTGCACTTTTGGTTTTCTCACATCTAAAGAAGTCCATCAAATGGATTGTTATAGTTATTGAATCATCATAAATAGCATGTCTAATAACCTATCAGTTATATATCCCAATCTGTATATCTGAAAAATATTTCAGATAATATTTGTAATGTACACACTAATTTTTATTTGTATAAAGTCAGTATTATTTGCTCCCGAAAATCAGCATTTTTTTCAAATATTCTGAGTTATTAATTTAATATTCAACAATTTACAAATCTTTTTACATTTGAAAAATGATTTTTATATTTGCATAATTTTTAATGATTTTACTTTTAGCAAAAGTAACTTTTCGTAAATTTGCATACAGTTATTGCAGTTGTGTCGTTATTAATTAGTCCTTTTTAATGACATTTATTAACAATTAAATCAAACACAAATATAACAGTGTGACATAATCTAAATATCGTTGTTGCAGTTATCTAACTACAAGTACAATTTTCTCATTTTTTTTTCGTATCGTTTTTTAATTCAAATTTTTTACCCCATCTCGCTTTTATAAAATAAGTTACAAAATCAATAATAAATATTAGTTTTCAATTTCGATTACGAGTCACCTCATATTCATACAGTTTATATCTGAATATTTATAGAAAAAAAATTCATGCTTATAGAATTATATATTCTATTTCCTTATCCTACAATTCTTTTTGTATTCTATAGTAAGAATTACTTGTTTGAATTTATTGTACAAAAATATGTTCTGTAGATTTTTATATTTTTATTCCTTTTCTTTTCATTCTGACTCTTTTAATGATTAACTCTAAATTAGATAATTTTAAATTAAAATGTCATAATTTGTGTTTTATTTCTGTACGTGTTCTCATGGTATGGTTTTCAAATTTAAAATTGAAAGCATTTAAACAGTAAATATTATAATTTTAGTCAATCACACCGGATGATATACTCCACCATATTTGATGAAGTAGAGAAATATATTTTTTAAGTGTGATTATTATTGCTTGAATTAAAAATTCATATTGAAGTAAAAATATTAAAATTTTGATCTTCTTCTTAATAATAAAGCATTTGTACATGATTAAATCTTTCAAATTTGCAATCATGCAACAGAGAACTGGTTTGATTTTATATCACTTATTTGTTTTCATAAACCAAAAAAAATTGGAAACTTTAAATAAAAACACTTGCTATAAAAGCTAAATATTTTACAAAAAAAATTAAAATATATATATATATATATTAATTGAAACTGAACAGTGTGAATCTCAGAAAACAAAAACTATCATGTGTGAAGAATTATATAAAAGCAACTTCACAAATTATTCGTGAAAAGAGTGGAATCCTTATTTAAAATTTATAAAAACAAATAGAAAACAAACTGCTTTCAGCATCTGACCATCTGAATGTGCCATGACAGCACCACAAACTGAATTTTGTAATAAATTTCAAATGCAATGCAAACTTTTCCACACCCCACAATTTCTATAATCCATTCCATGGTTTTTAAAACCGATTGAACATTGATGAATAAAAAATTATGTAGAATATGACACACAATAAAAATTAGATATCAAAATTGTTGATATTGTAAGTTCCACACATTATAAAATGCAATAGATTCATTTTTTAATAATTTAATAGTTAAAACTTAACCATTTGTTATTAACTTATTTATAAATAAAGCGTTCATGACAATCGAAGAAATTTAAATAAGATATATAAAAGTAAAGTTTAAAGGGATAGAGGTAAATTTTTTTAACTATACCAAAAAGTTTTAAGCATTTACAATCATTCCGTTGGTTTGTACTCAGTTGATGAGACACATGATTATTTCTAAAAACATTTTAAAGTTTTCATTAATAACAGCCATGACAGTGTTGATGCAATGATATTGACTGGCCAATATAGTACTTGACCGTTACAACCCTCTCTATGGAAAGACAAATAGCTTGAACTATTTGTTTTCACAAATAAGAAAAGGGTGAAATGCGAATACAGTGCTTCAAATAGCAAAAATTGCGAAACAAAATTATAAATTAAGCTTATTGATTTCCTATAAATAAAAAGGCAGAGCCCCAATGGCTCATTAGCTTCTCGCTGCTTCCCGTTAAGATCAGCAAAATAAAGCATTATTTGCAGCAGGCAGTCATTGGGAGATTGACAATATTTTCCCTCACTGGGTTCCTGGATCTCCGGGGGTTGGAGACGTATCCACGTTCATCTGTGACGACCAAAAAGTCCTTCCGCTGGTGTGGCGTGGATGTGGAGAGAAAAGCTCCATCTCAAGTGGTATCTCATTCCTGACCGTGGCCCAAAATTCCGAGGCACTTGGTGATGGGTGAGTATTCCAAATCCGTTAACCTTAAGGTACAGACCGGAGTTCACTTACGCTCTATCTATCTACTGAAAAAAAGGAATAGATAATGGACTAGATTCAACTAGATTATGGATTAAGATCAAGTTCTCTTGTTTGTTTCCTATTCTTCATGTATTGTATCATTGAAGCATTCAGATAAATGCTTTAAAGACATATTTTCATAAACCTCGGTCATAACTTGCAATTTAGCGTTATTATGCATTGTAAAGGGAACGATTACCACCTAAAGATATGAACTCAAATGTGACACAACAGCCCATCGGGGAGCCAAAGCTTACAGAGCCATATCTGTTTTCTTAATCGCGGGCTTTGGGGTGCGAAGCATACGTCCCTTTTAAGTAGTCAGCGTAACATAACACCCATTACAACTTCCTTAAAGTTAGGACGTAAAAATTTTCTAGTGTTTTTGCATGGATATCATACAACAAGGAAAAATCCCTAACTGAATTTTAAAATTTTTTTGACAATATCTTAACATTTTTGATGTACTAAACATATCTTTATTATTTCGTTAAAAAAAGTTCACTTATTTATTATCAGCATTTTAATTGAAAAAATGCTTATATTTATCTTGCGAAATAATTAGAATTAATTGCAAACCAAAACATTCATAAGGTGCGTGCATTTTATGATTACGAAAGTTGTAGTAATTGAAATTGTTTTCAAGTTAATAACAATTTCTTTTTTCCAATAAAGGAAACTTTATATGTCAACCTTGCATTTGAAGATATTGATCACTAGTGATAAATCACCTCCTACCCTCGACCTCGTTATGCCAGAATCAATTGCAAATTTGTCTTCTGAAGAAATCGTACCTGATCGAATAGCATAATAGATTAAAATATCGATCCAATATTAACAAACTGCAATCAAAAAATCTATTTTCTCGTAATATTTTCATACAAACATTTTAATTAAAAAGAAGTTTTGAGAATTATTTTACAATATTTAACTTGAAAAATTTTATAAAAACTACTTTACTTGGTGTAGAATTAATTTTCGTTTAAAAATAAATGCTAGATAACATTATAATTCAATAAAAAAAATTCAAATTAGTACAAACCAAAAATTTAAAATCATAAGACTCTTTATTTAATTTTGTTTCGCCTATATAATTTAATTATGCTTATAATTACTTAAATTTAGCCAATATGGAAGAGAAGATGAGAAAAAATGATATAAAGTAAAAAAAAAAAAAAAAGAAAAGAAAAGAAACTCACTGTTTTTTTTATTTTTCTTATATTATAAAATTATTAGAGTTAATTCATTTAAACTGTTCCTTACATTCAAAAAGTAAGGTCTGAAACATTTTCTTAAGTAATTTTCTAACACCATTTAAAAAAATCTTGCTTAAAAACTTATTTGATAAAATTTTAACAAGAAATAAAAATTTCATATAAAATGACAAAAAAATGTAACATCAAATAATAATAAAACTGTAATGCTTCTATGAAGGAAAATTTTATTTAAAAAAAAAACTATGTGTTATTTGTTTAAAGTAGGTGGATATCAAATCTAGCTTTAGCAATAGAAATATAAAAAAAATTATAACATGATTTATATATTTTCCCTAATTATGCTGATAATCAGGAGTTTTAACGTCTATTTCATAAAGCAGTTTTTTTGGAGGATCTTTTACATTCAATAAACCATATCCACAAATTGCAAAAATGGGAAATCCGGAAAAATTTCAAGCAGTTCTACTAAACAGGTAGGTGATTGGTTGGTTGGGTTTTATGGCGCAAGATTCAAAAATGGACATGCTGCGCCAAGACTAAATTAGACAGGTAGAAATGCAATACCCATCTCGCATCGCTTAAGAGTGACAAAACTCAAACTCACAGCCTTCTACTCTGAAAAGCGTATTCTTAAAACTTGATTAATAAAGAATATTAATTGTTTAATATAGAATCCTAATGTAAATTATATTTTTTAATACAATCATTGGGCATTCATGTATATTACTGTTTCTTATTTTTAATCAATTCCTTAAATTTGAGCCGTATAAAAACAAACATTTTAATAATAAAAGCAATATTTTTTTTTTCAATTTCTAATGCGAAAAATGTTTTTTTCCCTTTGTAGTTCAGAGTTTAATTCAAATTATTTCTTTGTTTCAGTGTTTAAAATCATGCAATTACGTTGAGTGAAGAATATAAAGATCTGATTTTCTTTTGTGATACAACTCAAACTCACCTTCTCCATTCAACATGTGGAACACAGCCTCATTGTGCACACCTGGTCACTCTTAACTTCCTAACAGGCATGCGCACACCCGCACACAAGTTGAGGGATCAAAAGAAGTACCCGTCTGAGTTCTGTACTCTTCAGATTTTCTAACTGAGAAAAACAAATATAAAAAATAAGACGAGGAAAGAGACCTAAATGTTTGACGATCTGAATACCCAACGAGGGATAAATTTGTGCTGAAAAAATTAAGAGAGATCTTGACCTATAAATATAAGTACAATATATTCTTTAAATTTCAACTTGAGAATCTCCATATAGTAACTTTGCTTATCCATATGTAGGAAATAATTGAATTTCTAGGTAATATTATCATATTATATGATATAATCATCATATGTGGTAATTCTATCATGATATGATAATAATAATTCTATCATGATATGATAAATCACAATGGCACATATGATGTCATAACAATATGATGATACTAGGATAAATCGTTAGAATAATATCCCAATAGGATAACACTATTCATTGATGTACCATAATTTAATACGAAAATTTTTAAAATTCTAGAAATTCTTTGATTTTGTGACAATAATGAAGATATATTTTGAGGTTTTCATCAAATACTTTAACAAGATATCTTTTTTTTTTTTAAATTGGGGTTTATTTTTATTTGAAATTAACGCAGTTAATGATAATGTGTATTAACTGTTTTCTCATTCTTTACAATAACAGTATTGGAGATTTTTATGTGAATGATGTTTACTTATAATTGTAATTTATACTCAGTACTTCGGATACATATTTAAAGACTGTATGAATAGTACTAATTATGATGTTTTTAATACTCTCTTAAAACTTGTTAGCCATACACTAATCATTATTTAAACTATAGCATTTCAGATATGGCTAGAAATAAGTTTATAATTTTTAATTATTTTAAAATTTCAAAAAATCTGTAGCACTATCTGATTTCGATAGTATTTCATGAATAATTAAATGAATTTGTTTCTCAACAGATTCTTTTATATTTACTATTTTCATTGAAAATTTTCAAGCAAGAAAAATATATTAAAAAAATATTTATAATATTTTAAAACCTAATTTCTTGAAGGGGTGTCTTTGAATTCACTAAGGAGCGTTATACTTAATATATTCTTTTTATAATATTTCTACACTATATTGATTTCATTATTAATCACGCAGATTCAATGTTGCAAGCAATTTCTATCCTTGTGGAATGCGATATAATAAATGTCTGCTTCTCACTCATAATTAAGAGTAATCTTTCTTATTGGTATCTATTTTAACAATGAAAATCTTGTAAATTTTTTAAGCCATTTAAATTTTCCAGATTTTAATGATTATTAAATGACTTATTAGTTGGAAAATTACGTTTCTTTAGCATGCCCAAACAAATGATATTTATTAATGCCTATCATTTTTAATACATTTTTGTTATAAGGTTTTCATGCTATACGATTAAGAATGATTAACCCAAACTTGTCGGAAATAACGAGTGAGAAAAGCCCAAAAAAACATATTATATCTTATCTTTTTTCCACATTTTTCTATGTATATAAATTTATTATTTTTTTATTATTTTCTATTTATTTATAACTGAATAATTATTATTATTCAAATTATTTTGAAGTTTCAAGAAACTTTTCCAGTCTTTTCTGATATAATATATATTTACTGTCTTTTTTTAATTTGTTAGTCAATCTGTTAAAAAAAAATAAATAAATAAAAGAGTTTAATGTCCTTTTTCATCCTTTTTATTCCACGGTTTTAAATGTTATTGATCTCTTTTATTACTATGGCAGCTCTGTCGCAACCAGTTTGTACTGCTTGGAGAAATAGTACCTAAATATATAAGATACAGACGAAATACTTTCTATCACTCAAATGATTCGTTGACAGACAGATACTGTACTTCAGTTTACGACAGTAAAACAGACTAAATCTAGATAATGATTGTCAATATATATTATCCCTACTCTCTTCAATAAATTTTTTATGTTATAAATAATTTTTTTTTAATTCTGCTCCCATCTTCGGCATCTCTGTCATTAGTTGACTAGCAGCCCAATAAAGTGACAATGAAGCATAAAAATAATTAGAATTAGAGTCCGTAGAACTCTCTTCATGAAAGTTGAAACAATAGAGCAATGCTTTAGGTAGTTACTATTCACACTCCCCTTTTGGCACAGATGGCAACAAGGCAAATCCTTGTATTTCAATAAAATGTAAATGCTTCAGCAAATAGTATGAATATAATTTATAAAACTATAAAGAGAATGTGTTACAAAGAGAAAGTGAAAACATTTTAATTGGAAATAACTTCTTTATACAGGATAAAAACTACAATTTATACTGATTTTGTAATTACGTAAAAAAAGGGAAATAAAGTAAATAAATTTTAATTTTTGCTTTTGCAAATTCAATTTGGTTATAGTTTCGGATTTGTATGTAAGAATACATAAGGCATAACATTTCTACAATTTTTTCTATCACAAATAAGTATGTATTCAAAACAAAAAAAATAGTTATTATTACTTAAAAATCAGTTGTAATTTTAAAACAATAACACTAAGTACTTCAGAATGTGTGTTGTGGTTAATTTTCAAATAATGGTCATCAGTAAGGAATAGTTGAATCGAAACTTCTCATTACTATTATACAAAAAATTGTTAAAAGTTCCTTCTACAAAAAGTATTTCCTTGATGAGATTTCTTATGTAAACCTTTGTTAGATATCCCCTGACGTAAACTGAACAACACTGTTTAACAAATGAAAAGCACAGTATCATAATATGCATTATTAATGATTACAATCTATGATCAAATCTTGCAATTCAAAACTAATGCACATCTGCGTTATCCGAACTCGCCAATGAGCAGCAGGTGTGTCCGATGCAGGACAAGCTACTTGGCGAGTTACGGGCCACCACACAACACAGGCAGCAGGCGCACATAACGCTTTTTTGAGTGGGTGTTCCAGATCTTGCGAAGCAGAAGAGGGGAAGGGTCCTTTCAAACATACCTCGGGAATGAATAGCTTTGAGGAAGAAAGTAAGGAAATTCGAGATGAGTGATCAGGCTTATACAGAAGGTGAATGCCAGCAGGTGTGTTGTATTTAATACCGCAGCGAAAAAAAAA
>JAPDSC010101393.1:0-59064 GCA_026290005.1 Latrodectus geometricus | reverse complement strand
TTTAACAAAGATTTAAAATAAGGAAAAATATCTTTTTATTCCAAAATCTTTTTATATGATAGGAAAAATATCTTTTTATTGCTCCCATGTTGCATGATAATTCCAATAATAATGTTATGTCGGTTCCTCAGTGTCAAAGAAAATTAAAGTAATAATTAGTATAACAATCCTTGATGCTTTTAAGTTGAAATGACAGCTGAGTGGTTAACATTTTGGCCCTAAAGTTCAATATTTCGTGAGTTCGAATCTTCATTCAGGTGTGAATATCTGTAATAGACTTGAATTCCCTTTAAGCAGTAGGTCCATTTACAATTCTCATGTGTTGAAAGTGACTATAGAAGGGTAAATAAACCTAATGAATCATGATGTTTCAGACGCTGGGGAACTATTTATGCGCACTCACCCCAACTTTCAAACGAACAACATTCGTGACTAAGTTTTTATGACATTGAAGCTCAGTCTCTCAAGGCCAAGAGAGCAATATGTCCATCATTTCTTATATGACTATCGATAGATCGTTCCCTGCAGTCATTAATTCAATTCGGTATTCGTCAAGGAGTCCTGAAATTTGAGTCATTGCGGTTAGCAAATTTGTATAACGGCAAATTACTGTTTAGCTACTGAATGCTGTTGCATCCTTTTAGAGTAGCTCCAATTACAAAAATATCTTTTGAAATTCTGTAGCATTTCTGATCCCAAACAGTGAAAACATTTCTTCGTATTAGTTAAACATCTAAGAAAACTAATCTTGTGCCCTGGATATATTTCTATGAAGTTACAGTTTGTACTATGTCTGATAACCATACTGGTTATAAAAGCATTTCAAACATAACAAAAATATCCCTGAGACATTCGAAGAGTGCATTTTTGGACAGTTCTGGAAGACAATTTCTGTACGAAAAATTATGATAAAATCTTCATTATATCTAGAAAGAATTAAAATAAAGAAAGTAGTTCCTCAATTAATTACAATTAACATTAAATGTAAGAGTATATTTTGATAAAGATAAAAATTTTGTTTTGTTAAAGGAATAAATTCCTATATTTCTCTCACATTAATTTTAGAACACGAAGAGGCCCTGAAATGATTATAAGTCCTATAAATGTGGAAAATTACCATGAAGTTTAATGTAATGAAAGTTAAAATTAGTTAGAATAATGAGAAGGAAAGAAAGGATAAAAATTAAATTTAATCAATTGAAACATTAAAACATTTTTAAAAGAAAAAAATTCAACCTACTAAAATTGGTATAAATTATTCGTTAAGAAGTTCGACTTAATTATAACAAGAAACGTGTTTCAAATTATTCAAAAAAAAAAAAACTATTTTTTATTATTGTGATTCGTAAATTTGCCGTGCTTAGAAAATCCTTTCAAATCTAATAAATTTCAGAGGAAACAATAAGAGTTTTATACCTTTTGAGTTAATCCTTTATTTGCATTAGTTAATCAATTTATATTTGCTTGCTATTTAAATTAAATGCTGTCGACTGCGAATAACACAAGAGTTGATACAATACTTTCTTGTTCACATTGTAAAATTTGTTGATTAGTATCTGCAAAAAAGGTTTTTTTCCCCCTTTTTAGCGAACACGAATTGAATAATCAACGACGAATTAGCTTTATTTTGATCTTTGACACTTATTTCGTTTCATAAATTCGAAAAGCAACGAGTTAATGGAAAATAATCACTTAGAATAGGATATAGGAAAAAATTGTATCGATTATTTTTAATTATTTGATAATTATCTAATCTTCTCTTTTATGAACATGGCGTGCTACATAGCACTAAACACGGAAAGATGTCTCTTTCAAATTACTTTTTTTTTCTCTCTCTTTTTGAGCATTTCACCCTCTGACACCCGCGTGTGGAAATGTGGCAGGAATTGTCTGAACGTTGCAGGTTGCAGGAAAAAAAATGCCTTATTACCAAGCGAGGCAACCCTGTACCAAGTTTAGTTGGAGGGTCAAGATGGGGAGGCCGGTGTTTACCACCCGCTCTTTTGAACTTGTTGTGGGAGACGGGGGTGGGTTCAGCGAGTTCTTTCCCCTCCCCCATACTTGATGGTTATTATCGCCGTGAAAAGAAAGTTGACAGCAACATGCCAGAAGCCGCCAGCTACCGAACATGGTTGCAGTTATTTGAAGAAATCACGATCGCGCCATTGCGGGTGGGTGTGCGGTAACATAGCCTACCTGTTTTGGCGACCTGATAGAAACATTCTTTTAAAAATATTTTGTATTTTTCCCCTTTACAAATTTTTTTTAAAACTATTGAATTATTAAAATGCTCCATCTTGGATTGATGGATGTTTTTAAAGCGAAATATAGTATTTTATTAGTTGAATCAACAGTTATTATTCTGGATGTATTTACATTTAGATATTTACTACAAATATAAGTTGCATTATATGCAAATTTAAATAATATCTTATGATAATATGTATTAAAAATGGAGATGCATACAACCAGTCCACCTGTCTTTCATGAATATGTAAGTTTACCTTTCGTGGTCTTAGAATAGGGCTTACACCTGACCTACCATGAGTAAATTGCTAAGGTGCTCTTTGCGTTATTTATAGCATTTCGCATGTTTTTATTTCGAATTCGTGTTGGTTTACAGATACAGAGAGTAATTTTTCCAGTAATGCCCGTGTATTTAATATCAGAAAAAATGCTAATTCTTTTTCGCACTTCCCATTTTATTTCATGGTTTGATCCTAAGAATTGGATATAATTTGCATGAATAATTTTTAACTACATCTGTTTAAGTATCTTTCTTTTATCTCTGTTAATTATTAAATATCTCAGAAGTTTAATTCATATAATCCCAATGGCATTCTTGAATACGTCTTCTCACAAATATTATGAAAATATGTATTCAATAAAATTATTTGAAGTTAATCTAGTTCAGGATTCATCGGTTGTGTTTATTGTGAACCGAGGACTTAAAACTGTGATGTTAATATAATCAAATCTATAAATAATAATTAATTGATATGAAATATCAGACATGAAGTGGGACCGATTCCTTGAAAATCATGCGCAGAACTAAAAGTTTCCTTTCCTATGTCTTTAATTTTTAATTATTGTCAAATTTGTGGCGAGGTAAAGGTCTGGCCAACATGATCCTTGAGCAGGTCGTTACCCATAATATATCCTGACTTTATAAGAAAAGTCTTCCTGACTTTATAAGAAAAATATAAATACCTGGGACATAGATAAGTTGATAATCAGTAACCAGATTAAATCACTGTTCACTGTTCAATCACTGTTATGGAAGGAACGTTGTCCAATAAAGTCTGATGCAAGATTAATGTTCTATATATCAGGGGTCAGCAACCATGTTGCTGTTGTTGAAATTAGCCTACTTCCCTGTGTCTTGACTAGAGTTGGGCTCGACTAGTGAAGTGGATACAACCAGGTGAGAGTCTTCGTAATTAGAATTCGTAATTAGGAACTAAGCAGAATACCCCCAATACTTGACCTGCCATCCCATAGGTATCATTTTATCTAGAGGACATTCAGACTATTTAATGAGCCTTAGTCATCTTTACTGAACACAAGGGATCTTTGGTTAAGTCGATAACCAATTTCACTGCAATCCGATAATGACGCCCTAACTAGCGAGGCCTTGTCAGCCTTCAGCAACTTTATAGCTGTCAAACTAATTTACCCAAGGTACTTAAAGTGCCGAATAAGAAATATTTAAAGCAATTCACAATTACTGTGGTAATGCAAGAAGTGTTTGGAAAAAGAGATCAAGAATATATTCAAGAACTTTATAACACGTGATAAATCTCCTTTAAAAATATTTATTTGCATTTTGATTAAGAATTATCAAAGATATTTAACATTGTAGAATGGTGTAAATTGTGTCACTTAAAATTGTATTAAGTTCCAGATTTAGCACACGAGCTATAAGTTGCCGATGCCTACTTTATACCTTGCTATCATCTTATGCAGACAGTTATTTGGTCTACTCGCTTTGATGTGCCTTGGTAAGGATCCTGAGATTTGTTTGTGCTTGAATTAACTGCCTGTAATCAGTGCGTCTCCTATAATTTTATTTTATGAAATCTGAAAGCAGTTATCCTTGTAACCTGACTCCTAACAACAGACTGTGTCTCAGATGTGAAGTCAAAGTAGTCAAATATTGAGTCACTGAAAATGTAAGATAACAATCTCTATTGATTATTGTGGATTTCTGATAACGTGTTTGCATTTGTTTCCAGATTATTTTTTGAATTTTTTACGTCATGAATACATTTAAGGCACACACATATACGAACATTAAATTAAACCTACTCTTGCAACAAGTACAGTAATTATCAGGCAAGAATAATAAAAAAAGAAACTCGGAAATATACCAATTGTGGGATTCATTCGGATATTATAGCCTCACTCATGGTGAATTCTGACTTCCATATTCTATTCTAAGTATTTTCATTCCTACACTGTGTTCTAGTTTGAAAATTAAATTCAATTTTGTGAAAATTAAGTAAAATATTAATACTTAAGCAAATTCTTATACATATGAAACTCGTAAAAAGAACCTATGCAAAAAGAGGTAAGTCATTAGGTATCAAAATGAGAATTATTTTTAAAAAATCTATTGTCATAGTGTTATTTGTAATAAATGAAACAAACATTTCTTCGGTAAGAATATTAAGTCATCCTAGTGAAATTATCAGACTCATAAGCAATTGATGGATGAAAGAACTAGATGGATATATATATAGGTATATGCGTAAATAATATTGAAATATAAACTGGAAGTGAAATACATTGATCCTAGTAATCATAAAATGATTTTTATCTCATAAAAGAGCATAAAAGTAAATTTTATTTATCAGTGTCTGAAAATAAAGTTATGTTGATGGATAACAAGATGTATTCAATTTTGTTGACGGTTTTTACTTTTAGAATCAATTATCCACCTGATAAGTAGTGAACAATTTATTATATTTTTGCTAAGTAGTAGGAAATTCAGACTAAATAGATGTTTCCCAATATCCTAAATCATTCTTAATAATTATTCTATTTTTTTCTAAGCGAGTATTATTATTCTCAAAAGACGGAAAGAAAAAAGGAGATCTAAATATAAAAAATACTCTATTTTTATATTATATTAAATATATATTAACAGTAATTACAACTATAATGGCTTTAGACAAGACAATTCGTGATTTTGGAATTAACACTTGAGGTACAATTTGTACAAAAACAGTATAAATTCTTGCATATGCAGATAATTTATGTAGAAAATAAACTCTTGCATATTACTGTCTTAATGGCTTGAAACCATGTATGTGATTTAAATAAATTAAAAGAAAGATAAAACTGACATTTTATAAATCCATTATAAGACCAATTGCTACCTATGGCTTGGAGATAGACACTTGCCAAATCCCAAACAAATCAGCATGTATTTTTGAAAGAAAAGTATTCATGAAAATTTTTGGTACTAAAAATGGAGATACATAAAAATGAGGTCGGTCTTTGGAGGTATAGATACAATAATGAACTATTTAATTTATATAAGGAAACTGACATTGTAAAGTTTGCAAAAATCTAGCGACTGAAATTTGCTGGACAGATCTATAAATAGCAGCCTTCCACCTTAATTTATAGATTATTCAGTTAGAAAGTTATAGGAACCAGAGCAAGGGGCAGACGAAAATTAAGAGTTTCAAATATTGAAGATAAAGAATTGGCAAACCATACTTAAGAAGTAATTAGAATGGAAGCGAATTCTTGAGAAGCCCCTGGCCCAGATTGGGCTGCTATGCCAATAGAAGAAGATATCTATAATGAACTTAAGTAAACAAGTTATACAACAGATTTCTCACAGATTTTGAATTTTATTTCTGAGTGAAAAACTGTAATACCAAGTGTGAAAAAGAGAAATATTTACTGGCATGTTTCCCACTTTAACAGAAGTCGAATCATGATCTACCGGAATTGCAGTTTATAGTATAGTAATATTGCTGCTCACGTTGGTTCCGAATCTTATATCAGTCGATTGAGAAATATTACTGCAAAATATGGAATTGATGGGTTCAGGATGATCGTATGGAACATCGTGCTGGATATTAGAGATTCACTATTGTTATCAATCAAAAAAATAAACATTTTACCTGCATGGCCTTAACGTATCTTACAGTCACGTCACTAGCTCTGAGTGTCTCTATGAATAATTTGACGTTTCCAGTGGTATGGCTGTCAAGTTTGCGACCATGACTTTGACTACCTTGGATGCTACATCACAGATTGGAGCATCTTCTATCGAGTGAACAATGGCAAGTTTGGGCATAGAAATGGCATCACATCGTGTTTTCATGCGAATCGAATCCTTGTTCTGTTTAGAGTTTCATGATGATCGTATCCGTATTTAACAGCTTTTTGGAGAGCATAACAATCTCACAATGGATTCGACATTATCACATTAACCCATCAACTGGAGTGATGGTAAAGGAATATCCGTCTCGGTAACCTTTTATACGTTATGATTGTTTTTTTAATATTGCTCGTTATATTTCTGTTGTTTTAAAGCTCCTAGCTCTAACTTTTATCCCAACTTTGATGAACGCTACGTTTCAATAGGATAATGCACGTCCTTATATTGCTCAAATTGTATGGAGTTTCCTTGGTGCAGAAGATGTTTGTCTGTCCTCATGACTAACAGATTCTCTAGATCTCTCACTCAGAAAACATTTGGTCAATGGTTCCCAAGGACAGTAGTATCATACGCCAGTCACTACGACTGTTTAAACTATTAATGTGTTGTTGCTAATGCCTTCCAGCCTCTGTTTAACTCAATCCTCAAACATAAAAAATATGATATTTATGCTTCCAGAAAAATTTGTTCCGTACAATCATTTTTTGGAATCTGTGTTTCCAAATCTCTTGAATACTCAATCATTTGTTTCGAGAAAGTGTGATATTTTCGTCACTTTGTTACTTGCATTTCTTGATGTTATTTTAATGGCCTGTAGTGTATAATCTATTATAAAAATACTCTATTTTTATGTTTAGGTAATTTAAATCTTATCTAAAATTTATCAATAAACTACCAGGGAAAATCATTCAGAAACCATGGATATTGGTAAGTATTGGTTCAGTATAGATCAATATCCCTAATGAGTTCTTAATTCGACATGAAAAATACTCTTATCAGAAATTATATTTTAATCAAAAATAAAACAACCTACAACAGTTTGAGCATCTCGGTTTATGCAACTTTTCAGATTCATATAAACTAATTATAAATTCAGTAATCAAAATTTCGAAATGAAACAAATTGTTTTAAGTAGTTAGCTAAGGTAAATTTATATCTACCATATTAAGTATGAGTATATAGGTATATTATATATATTGTAAACACTTCATTCTAATTCATATTGAATTACATTCTTAATGTAACGCAGAATTTAAAAATCTGCGGACTCATAGAACGAGAATTTTATCTATGTAGAGAGAAAACTTCCTTGTTGAAATATTAAGAACTCTTTTAAATAATCCTCTGCAATCAACTCTCGAATTTATTATTTTTTAAACTACTACAAAGAGTAATTAGAGAAAAAGATACTCCTACTCGTAAAATTCCAAAATCCTCAAGGGCGTTTCTCAATTTGTGACACTTTGATGTGCTCAAAGAGAACGAGGTGATCTCCGACAAGGAATTCTCTGCAACACACTTTCATTAGCGTATGTTGCATTCATGTTAGAGCGTCCAGAACTTAAGATGGAAATGACATTTAATTTGATTTGCAATGTAGGAAGCGAAGAGAAAAAAAACTTATGCTCGCAAACATAACACACCTGACTAGTTTTTCCTCGTGAAGTAGCCTGCATATTTTTATACAGTGTATGAGGGCGGATAAAAACTGCATACATCCTAATTGCAGCTTCTTGTTTTTCCCTGCTCACGATCGTAGTTTTTGTATTGTTATTATTCATTGCTAATATCTTTTCTCACATTAGATATTAATATAATCAACCAATGAACTTTTAAGTTTAATGTTGTTATGAATTTAATATGATAGCTTATCTAAATGAGAATCCATAATAGATTAGTTGTTGTTCTGCGGTCATCTTTTCGTCTACTCAATTGTTAATTAGATTATGAATTATAGTTTACAGTGCATTCAGAATGCGATGTGTGTGTGTATATATATACATACACACATCGCAGTAAAAAATTATTTTGCTTTTTTTTAAGCTTGGTTCATTCAGCTGTGATTTACAAGGTGTTAAAAATAAAAATCAATAAAAAAGAAATTCTGTACATTTTGTGCATTTTACACTTTTTCTTTGATAAAAGTGAAAATGCAAGCCACGTGGCTGAAATTAAGGATGAAGTTCATCATCCTGATACTGTAACAGCTAATTAAGTACACATTTGATTTCGTAGATTCTGTTAATGTATTTTTGATGTTAATGATGCACCTTATACAAGTAGGCCTGTTGCTAAAAACGTCGATAAAATCAAGGAAATGATGGAAGTTTTGCGGTTTGTTATCAGTCACAGCTTCACCGGGAACAGAAGATTGATCCTAAAACAGTTTAAAACTATTCGCACAAAAAAAATCCGAAATATGTTAAACAAAGTCCTGAAGAGAGAGAGAGTAAAAAAATAATTTCTTTTTTTTTATATCAACTACTATCCATCTATCTATCTATATATATATATATATATATATATATATATATAAGAGTGAAATCAAACCCTTGAACAGACAGAAGATTAGAGCCTTAGCTATTTTGTTGTGAATTAAGTTTAAGCATATCTTTATATTGTCAGAGGTCATACATAATTGCACTTAGTAATCATAAGTAATTTTAATAAAGTAGGAGCTAAAGCCACATAATATTAATCATTTTTTACAAGTAATTACTAATTTTGTTTCCTAGTGGTTTAATAGTTGATTTCATAAATATTCCTCTTACAGGTATAGACGCATCTAAAAATAAAAAAAAACTTGTCTCTAAAATATGAAAACCTGCTTGGTGTAAATTTGAGAACACAAGATCAGTATATTAAATTTTGTTTCTACAGATAAAAAGAGAAAAACTTCTGTTATATAAACTTCTTACTTTTACAGCTCAATCAGAATTTCTTAAAGTTCTTATGTTTATGTGTTGAAGTAAATGGAACATTAAATATCAAGCATAATGTCATATTTAAATTGCAAAACTAACAGAAATATAAAGGAAGTCTTAAGATAAGTATTGTCTTATTAGAACAACATTCTATAAATAAAACTCACAAATTACTTAAAAATAATATAACCGAAAATATATTGGCAATTTTCAACCTCTCAGGTGGTAGTATATCAAGTATCATTTGTTCTATTTGCTTGAAAATAACCATTTAATAAATTTATGTGATTTAACTGAGGCAAGTCTCATGAATAACCTAATAACTAATGATTTTTCAATTTGCCTTTATTTTACCAAGGAAACTGGAGAAAAAGTATGTTTTTTCACTGTCACTTTTTTCTATCTCAATAAGAAATTTCTAGAACAACTTAGAAGTTATTTTGAAAATGACATAAAGTTTTCCTTCCTGATACTACATATCAAACATAATGATGTGATTAGCAGCTCATTTCATCTCAAATATTAAAATGCTATTCTTGTCTGTTTAAGTTAACTTTTGAGATTACTATAATTGGAGTTATTTAAGAATGAAGAAAATTCAGAGTTATAAATAACATGCATTGTGAATAACATTTTCAGTAGTCATTTACAAAGTCTTTCTTAATCTTTCTTTTCCATTTCTCTAGATATAAAAGTAATTCAAATTTTGAATTATTATTAAAAAAAACCTTTGTTTGTGGGTTTTTGTTTTTCTTCACAACATATTATCTCAATATGAAGCCGCAGGGGCCTGATAGACTAGAGCGTTCGTCATGTTATCGAGAGGTAGTAAGTTCGAATTCCGACTCAATCGAAGATCTGTCGATTCGCTAATGGCTGCTGGATAATGTTAAATATATAACGTGGTCGCAATGTCCTCCATGTGAAATAATACCTTTGGCGTTGGTCTGGGGATATTCTGCTATGCTTCTAAATTACGAAACCCCACACACTTTCACGGCAACGATTGTGCCTCATTGGGACCCCCCACTCCAACAACTCCCCCCTTTCAACAGGGCGAAATTGCCAATACTTTTGCCCTGTTGAAAGGGGGAAATCTTATAGCAGCCTTCCATTAGAAATAAAAAAAAAATACCTCAATATTTGTAAAATCATGGAACTAAAAGTGTTCTTAGGTAAAATGTACGACTTGATAATTGTTCTACAGTTATCTTTTGCACACAAAAGCGAATTCGACTGAATCATTTGGCTTAAACTAGACTCCGAACTATTACATTCAGCCATATATTATGGGATTCCCGTGACCAGTGGTAAATTGTGTTCTTCGAATTAGAAGGTCCCAAATTCGATCCTGGCTTCTGCTGAACAATTGTAGATGGATTTTGTTCTTATTTTGTATGTACTTTTGTCGGAAAGGATCTTAATAGTTTTTTAGGTTTTCTATTTTTTGGAATGATAATATGGCTTTCGTCTACAAACATTAAATAATAACGTATATTAAAAAAAGAAGTCCAACAGCAGTTTTCAAATTTTAGACTACCCATAGTGTGGTCCAAGACAGATTTCCCCTTGCTGAGACTCGAATCCAATAACTGTTAAACTGAAGGTCAAAGGATAACTATTCAGGTCTATCTCGTCGATTTCTATTTATTTGTTTCGTTCAACTTTATATTTTATCTATGTGTCTAGAATCCAGGACTCACAATGAAAACTTTTTTGTATACTCTAATTCAGAGATAACTATATTTTTGAAGAAATATTTTTAATTTAAAGTGGTGTAAAACATAGGATCTGCAGTTTAATTGAACTGTATTCAAGATTTTCTACACTTACGATGAAAAGTACATTTATTAAATGAAAATCTTTCGATATTAATAAAATTAATAAAGAAAAAAGAAATAAAAATTAATAAGTAATTAATAAATTAAGGAATATAAAGAAACTTAACTAATAAATTATATTCAATTAATTTTTATTTTAAATAAATTTAATATCATCTTCATTTATTATTTAAATTAAAAATAAATTTAATTCTAAAATTACTATTTTAATAAATGAAAGAGAGAATTTTTCTGTTAAAAGAAAGACTCGCATTAAATTAAAAAAATTAATTAAAATGCCTTATTTTTAAATCTTTAAGTGAAAGAAACTTTTAGTTCACACGAATTTAATTTACTGATTAAATTATAATCTATTAAACTGAATTATTTTATAACTGCATTTGTATTTGGTAATTAAATTAAAAAATAAATAAAGTTAATGTAACTGTCTTAAACTATAAAACTTTATCAAATTATAATTACTTTTATTTGCAATTAATTTAATTTTATATGTGTCAATGAATTGAAATTCAAAAATTTAAAACAAAGTAACAGTCAAATATTTATCATTTTCAAATCTTTGCATTTAAAAGAAATCTAAACAGTAAAAGTTGATTAACAGTAGATGAACACAATTTTAATCAATTTTATTTGTAATTAATTTATTCGCACATGAATTGAAATTAAAAACATAAAATGAAAAAAAATTTTTTTTTTTAATTATATTTTTAATTTTGTTGTGAAAAGGAAAATGAACATTTTTTTTCAAATGTTTTCTTGGTTTAATGAAAATGATTCGAATTGTAGGGAGTGTGCATTATAATTCACTCCCATAAATTTCAAATAGGAAGACAATCAACACAGGAAACAATTTCGCTCGGTTGAAAATTACAGCTCCGTGTATAACCTTTCGCGTAAGTAGTGCTGTTGACGAGGAGGCCAAGAGGTGTTGGAAAGTATTCAGGGTTAGGCCTGGCACATACATCAAAATCCTTCGAAATACAATGCGGCGATCGCCACCGAATTGCGCTTTAAACGGGGCGTCGCCACCGAGAATGAGACAGTTTGCTGACAGGAACCGCCCAGTTGCCACCGACGCACATTTATATGAGTTAATAACGAAACAAAGAAAATCTCATAAAAAGAAGAAACAGCGCTTAAAGAGAAACAAGGTGAAAATTATCAGGTCTGAGCTATTTTCCTTACTTTTCAGTTTGAAAATGAACAGTAAAAAGGAGTGGTGGGGGGAGGGGAATAAGCAGCTGTTTTGTTAACTAGCTTCTGAAAAAAAAGAGAAAATTTTTTTTCGATATTTTACTGAACAACGACGCCACTGTTAGAAAGATTGAAATGTTTAAAGTGGCAGATTTATTGTGTCTGGTACTGCAAGTTCTATTGCTTTTCATTGGTGAGAATATTGCAACACGGTTAGCACGAAATGTGGGAAAGTTACTATTAGTTCAGCTGATAAGAAAAAAGTGTATTTCGTTCAAACGGAAACTACTAAATAAAATTAATGCTTATAACTTAGACACTAATCACTTCATTGTCATTAAATTAATTATAGTTTGAATCTTACGAAGTAAAAGGATTATTCAAGAAAAACTGCTAATTTAATTTACTTATAAAAATTAATGATATTTAATAATCAAATTCTTATGACATATCTATAAGTTCATCATTAAGTAAAACTTGTACAAGTATATTTAAAAGTACTAATAAAACTTGAGCATTAATATCTTTAACATTAATATATTTATATGTATACATATTAAAATATTAAATGAATATCTTTTGATGAATAAGTAAAAATAATATTTAATTTATTAAATGTATAAGTAAAAATAATATTTAATATTTAAATTTTATATTTGAATGTGCAAATAATATTTAAATATTTTCCATTCATTTATAGGCGTTCATAAACTATTTTAAATAAAATTTACAAATTATGTCTGGATTTCTAAAATGTTTTATTTTCTTTCTTTTTAATTTCTTATCAAGTAATCGAAGGAAAATTATTGAACACATTAACAATAAAATAGCAATATATAAACTTTTGTTTTCGATTTTCATTCATTCTCAAAAGGTTAAAGTCAATAACATAGTTTAAAACATAAATAGTATTAAGAATTTTTAAAGAACCATTTAAAAAAAAAATTGTTACAAAAATCTTATTGTTCAGCACATTTCTTAAATATCTTCAGAAATAGCTGACTAAAATATAAGACTTTTTGGAAATGTTTGATAATTTTTCTTGTTTCTCTGATAAGAAATACTCAGAATTTTTTTGTGTATTTAAATTTAGAAAAGATCATTTCAAAAATTTATATGCTTAATATTTGCATTTAAATTTATTTTGAGTATAGCCTTATTATTAGTAGGATAGTAGTTTCGACTTTGAATAACTAATGTTGATTAATTTTTTGCAACAAATGATATTTTTTACTCCATGAAATTGCATGCAAATAAATATTTAATAAAATGCATCGTGTAGAATCATGCACACACACAAAGAAGCTTCTAGTACAGAATTTTTAAGTAAATAACTTTATTTGATATAAATATTTTAGCATAACAAAGTAGAATGGCTAACAGTTGAAGTATGTTGTAGACACTTCAACATTTACCGTAGAATTTTGGAACTCGTTTCATGGATAATAGGCCGTAGTCCCGAGTAGCAAAAGAGAAAACTCGGAAAATATTCAAGTATACATATCAACAGAAAAGAGCAAGCAGAAAACAGCAATATAACATTCATTTCTTGTTATCCAACAGTTGATGGAGTCGAACTTCATTTCAACTAATAAGACAGCGTTTTGTACAAATCTAAGTAAATAATAAATATTAAAAATAGTAAATATAATTATTTATCCAAATCACAATTTTTCGCCGAAAATTAGTCACACTTTTTTCTATTTAAAGCACCGGCCTCCAAAAGTTACTGGGCTTTCGTTATTTGCATGTTACTTTTCAATCATGTAAAAGTTATATGTTATATCCTACATATATTACATTTTAATTACATAGATAATTAACTAGTTATGCTTTGTGAAAAATCTATAAATCTATGAAGTTAAGTTTTAAATTCAACCCTATTTGTTAATGATAACAAATAAAAAAAATATTGCCATCTTTTAAAAAAAATTTAGAACAGTTAAGAAAATTATTGGGAAAAGAAAACTGAGCTCCATCGATCATTTCATAATCGATAATTCATTTCTTTTCCGATCGCAATCGTTTCGGAAACCAATTATATTTTCGACTTCTCAACAGAAGTAAGATTAAAAAACTTAAAGAACTGAGAAAAAAATGTGTAGAGGGGTAAATAACCCAATCGATTGAGCATATGATAAGGAATGAGTTTTAGAAAATTGAAATCTGGAATAGAGGGAGCTCGAATCCCATGTGCAATTTAACACTCATTGCAACGTCAAATGCAATTAAATTTCGATGAATCGTTCCCAAACATGAATCATTCTTTCTGCTGATTTTATCTCTACTAATTCGTAACAATCAAGTTTTGACGCAGAAATTTTCATCTAACAGCTGCCAGGTTTGAAGGAAATAAATAAATAATTATACTTATGAAAAAGAATAATATAAATTTCTGAGAAAGAAAATTTGAATGTCAGTGATTTTTTTAAATATGCGTATTTAATACTTATAAGTTTGAACTTTAAATATGCAATGTGATTTTTTGAACCATTGAGGCTAAAAGGTAGAATTTCAGTACAAACTAACGTGAAGAAATATCTTCTTTGAAATAATTTGCCATAAGAATTAAATAATACGTGTCCACATGTTTCTCCTTCCAAAAAAAATGTGGGATCGTCTTTAATAGATGAATATTACCGGCTTGATGAGAATTCGACAACCCACTCATAGAAGTTATCTTTAAACAAGATAATGCACCGTGTCATCATTCCGTAATTTGAGTCGGAATGGTTGGATGAACATTTAACAAACTTGTACATGAGTTTGTGGGTATCATGGTCATATGTTTTTAATCCACTCGAACGCATCAGATATATGTTCTAGGCTCTGACCAGTTTCCATTTAAAGTGGAAGGTGGTGATCTGGCTGGTTAGGGTAGTAAGTTCAAATCCTGACTTAACCGAAGATCCGCCGTAATCACTAAAGGCGGCTAGGGTATGTTGAATAGGTCATGGAACAATGCATTCCAATGGAAATTATACCCATGGAGTTGATAGATCAAGTACCGGAGATCTCGGCTGCTTCTAAATACGATGGTACCGACCCGGCTGCTTTCACCTATCTGGTAGAGCCCAACTCTGGCTTAGTACAGGGAAGTATGCTTTTGCAACAACCATTTTCTGTGTTATATTCGTGAATTATGGAAGACTTCTTAAGAGTCGAGGATACTTAGAACTTTCTATTGATTATAATCATGTATTGATTCCACGCCAAGATTAATCGCAATCGTATCAAAACGAAAAATGCCGTTGAGTGCTACTAAGCAAATATCTCTAACTTTTTGGCTCTCCAGTGTAATTAACACTCTGGTTCAAAACTGTTAAACGAAAACAGGGCTTTATTTTCTGAATTTTTCACTCATTGAATCTGGAGATTGAAGTTCACTACTTAAAATAAGATTTTTGAACTCCAAATAAGCGTAATTTGTTTATAGTTTTCAAATCTCAAATCAGGATTTCACGTAAATATATCATAAATTATTTTACTTTAAATAATTTGCAAATTTATAGATTTTGGATTAGAATGTTGGTTTCTGGCTACATACAAATGTATAGGTTGTTCTTATTTAGAAATTTGGATAACACTATTTTTAGTTATTCTAATCTGTAATTAATGCTGATTTCAACTCCCTGCAAAGTTATTCATGCTGTGATACTCTTTAATTTGACAGAACTGGAAGCCGAATGGTTATTCTTCTGGCCTTCCATTCAACAGTTCATGGGTTTGATTTCTACTTCGGGGTTGGATATTTGAAGTGGCCTGATATCCATTGTAAAATATATGTCTAGGTACTAAAATCTCATTATTTTGGAGTTCTGATGATATCATGAATAGAGGCTCGTGTCCCTTTTAAAATTGACATTTATGCTTATCTGTAAATGACTTAAAAGTAGAGGAAATATATGTGTAATGGCTATCTTTCTCTCAAAGACATAAACAAGACATACCCAACAAAGCATAAAATTTTAAGAAATTATTCAAATAATTTCTACACATAATAATGAGTATGAATGAACATTTATTATTAAAAAAAAAATTTATACGAATGTTTTTCAAGAAGTATAATAATCTTTTTGTTGCTAAAAGTGAGAATTGTACTATTTTTTAAAACAAACTTACATCCATGAAGCTTTTTTTACTTCTGTTGTTACATGCTTCCCTGTATTTAGCCCAGAGTTTGGCTCTAACAGTTTGGTAAACAGCCGGATGTGAATCTTCGTAATTTAGACGAAAGAAATATCCTCCAAAACTAGACCTGCCACACATTGAAGTATCATTTCTCTTTGAGGAATTTCCGATCACAATCTATTAAATATTTTCAGCCGCCTTTAGTCAACACACAGATTTTTGGTAAAGCTTGATAAATAGTCTCTGTCTTTCGATAATGGAAATGACTTCAAACCAACTACTCCACTACGACTTCTCCTTACTTCAGTTCCAAATCATAACTTTATCTGCCCCACTCTTTATCTAACTCAACATAACTTTATCTGCCTCTTCTGAAGCAACTTTATTTAGGCACAAGTTCTCATTGTAATGTCTAACTCCTTAACTCCCCAAATTCAATGCATTTCTGTCACAAAACACATTTTCAGCTTTAGTAAAATGTGAGAAACTTCCTTTTGTTGAACACTATCAAAATATCACGTTTTTGATAGCATCCCTAAATATTATTAAAAAAAAATCACGTTTAACACTATCAAAATATTTTCTTCGGAATCGCTCTAGCGATGCTTTAGTTACAGAAGTGATGAACAAAGCACAGTTTTCTTACCTTCAGGTTTAGATGTGGCTCGCCATAATTTTATTTAAATCTCACTTAAAATTTTCTTTGAACCTAGTCTCTTTTATCATGAATGGCAGTAAGTACGTGATTTAATAAACAGTTGAAGAGCATCCCGTGGGAAATCTGACCAGATACTACAAGTGTTTAATATTGGAAGTGATTGCATAGTAATGTGAAAGAAGCTCTTTATGTATGTAACAGCCTTGTGGGTTTTCTAATAACTATTACGTTTTGCATTCTTTGAAAATAAATGAGCTTTACCTTTTGGAGGACCCTGGTGTAGTGGTGCTTCTTGCATATTGATTTGAAATCCAGGGAAAAAACGGGAAATCTTAACCATTTAAACGTAAATAGGAATGTATTGCTAATCAGAAGGCCAAACTAAACAAACTGCGAATGATTGAAATTTTAATAATAGGAATGAAAATGATTTTTTCACTCTTAACTGTTCCGCTGTGAAAAGACCGAACCTCTTTATTTATGTGTACTATTTTAATGAAATTGCTTTTAAAAAAAGTATTTTCTCTGAAAATTATTTTTCCAATATCCGGCTATATACTAGAAGTTTCTCCTTTAAGCACTACAAAAAGTGAAAAATGATGACAATTTCATAGTAAAGCATCCACAGGGCATGTCATCGCTCCGACAGTGGGAGATTCTTCCAAATTTAGAAGCAGGAACAAAACAGAAAGCACCTTAATATTTGACATATAATCCCAGATGTATCATTTCTCATGGAGGACATTGCGACCACAGCCGTGCCCAGCCGCCATTACTGAACATGTCGGGTCTTCGGTTGGGAGATTCAAACTCCCTACCATACGATAACATAGAATGATACCCAACCACAGCGGCCCCTCTTTGAAAATTAAAGGATTCAAAATGTAGCAAGAGAAAATAAAATACTAATCACGCGATAGCGGTGGATGTCGCTTTCTCCATGAGAGATTTAGAATCTATAAAAATAAAATGATTCACATATCTCGTAGACTTTGTCACATCAACTTTTGAATAATTTCAATGACTCTTCTAACAATTTTCTTACAAATTGTTTACACTGTTGAACTTAAAAATTTGGGTTAATATCTAGATGAAAAGTACTCTTTTTTAAATTCAATATTTCCGTTTTAGATCATAACAAACAGTGAAATTGAGAAAAATTTTAATATTTTTTTATTTATTTTGACATTGTCTAATTCTACAATTCTCTATCTTTTTTTAATTCCTTAAATTTGTATTGCAGCGTTTGTCTGTTTGTAAGTAAAACTACATCTCACTACATAGGCCATTTGATTTAAAAACCTAGGAAGTCCATTTGATAATTCTGTACAAAACGACGAAATTATAAATGCATTTTTGCTACAAAGTTTTTCTTAAAAAATAATATGATGTATTTCTTTTAATTTTTTTAGTAGTTGGCTTTGACGTTACATTTTTTACTTTTGTAAGTTTTTCAAATTTGTGTTGCTTGCTTACAAGTATAAACGTGATAATTTTATACTATAAACTATTTTAAATCCTTTTAAAAAATTTTTACAAAGCATTTCTATCTGTAGGTGCATTTTTCTAATAAAGTTATTTTTTTTTTTAAATATAATATGGTATTTTCAATGTAGTGGATACACTGAGGAGCTTAAAACTCCTTAATTCATTTCTAGTTGGTTTAGATTTTACTGTTTTTTATTTATTTAGTCTTCCAATTTATGTCTGAACATTTATCGGTTAACAGGTGGATCTAGATCTTTACATGTCAAACTCCCATTTTTAGCTCTTATCAGAGTTAATTTTTTTTTAAATAATTTGCTTTTTTATTATAATTGGCAGTATATTTAAGGCTATCTCAATATAAATTATTTCTTTTTTTTTTAATTTTCAGATCAAAATATTAAATTTTTAATTTATTTTCCAATTAATAACACGTTCTTCTTTCGTTTGTACACATTATTTGATGTCATTGATGCTGTTTAATGAGTGTCACATTTCATGAATGATACATGACATTCATTAAATAGCATGGATTTTTTTCTGTAAAAGGACAAGTTGCATTTGACTATTGAAATTTTATGCTGATAATGAATGTACCTCTTTTATATTACCCCTATTCTATATGTGCATGTTATTTCGTCCGAAATAAGTTTAATAAAACAAAATTTAAGTGCATTTGGTTGTGTTTCTATCCACTGCGTTGCTTAGACTTTGTTTTTAGATTGGTTACAACAATTAAACTGTGATGATTTTAAGGTTCGAAGATTTCGTTGAAAACTTTTGGAATAGGAAGTTATGTAAATAATGGTAAACTACAGTTAAAAAGTACAGAAAAATAATTGTTTTGTTATATACATAGGAATTCCATAAAAAGAAGTTAAAGTTTCAACTTCATAATTAAAAAAAAATTCATATAATTTTGGGCTGCAACGAATCGAAAATTAATATTGATTGCAATTTCTTAAGATTTTGATAGCTTCACATTCAAATAGCACGTTTTGGGTAATTGTTTCCCCTAATATTTCAAGCTTTTGGAATTATAAACAATGGATCTTTACTTTAAAATTATTATAAAACTGTAGAAAAATCACATTAAATTTTTTATAGTTTATATTTACATTTGTGAATGATATGAAAGCTGTTTTATTCTTAAGATGTTTTGGACTAAAATAATAAAAGATTCTAAATGAAAACATGATGCGCAGTTGGCTGCCTTCCAGTGTACAAGACGGCGGTCAAAGCTCCATAGTTTTTGTAAGCTATTCTTGGAAGACGTAAATTCTAATTTCAGGGAAAAATTTAGAATTTTGAAAAAAATTATATCTATTATTTGCTTAACTTTATTCAAAAGTCTGTCTGTTTGTCATCACGACATAAAATTTCACGTATAGATTGAATAAAAAAAAAAATGTTGAGATGTGGAATGTGTGAAAATTCCTTTGTCTACAAAGTTACTTAGTGCTAAAGTTTGAACTGATTTAAGCTGCTTTTCAATGCATTTCCAATTTGTGGTGTATTGAGAAAGGTGAAAATGCGTTCGCTGTTGGAAGAAAAAAATATACACAGTATCTTTAAAATAAAAAAAAATCAAATATCATGTTTAAAAAAAATTTGGGGAAGAAAGGAGAATCTAACGATGTGCATATTTTTCTCTGCTTCCATCAGTTACACAAGAGGACAATCTAAAAAGAAGAGAAAGAACCACAACGCCTTCTTGAAGGGAAGAGAGTTTCAGAATGGTGTGCATCACCCAAAAATAACTTAACAAAAATTTAAACTTAGCACATCAAATACGGTTTAAATTTATTATAAATGTAGCAATGACGAAGTTTCGAAATGAATCATGGCATATGTTTTACGTTAGACCAGGGGTCACCAAAGTGGTTTATATAGACTCCTAGGGGTCTATTTAACAACAGTAGGGGTCTATCTGACCCAAGGAGTCGAATGGGGGTCTATTGGGACTCGAAGGAAAAACAGTTCTTAATACAAATTATCTTCAACATTTAAACGACGATTTTAAACTGCTCTTTATTGATTTGGAAAACATCGACATCCCTAATTACATTATCGCGCCATTTTCGGCGCAAATTGATAACATCAACATGCAAGATGAGCTTGCTGAACTGTTGTCCGATCTTGAAGCAAAAACGCTTATTAAAAATGTGACAATAAATAAATTTTGGACTAATATAAATAAAAAGCAAAAATATGTGAAACTTTACGAAATGGCTCAGCCATTTATGCTAGCGTTTCCAAGTTCGTATATGGTTGAAGCCAGTTTCAGTCACGTTAATTCAATTTTAACTAAAAACAGAAATAAATTAAATGTGGAGCTTCGAGGGGATTTAAGGTTAAAATTGACTAATTTCGAACCCAATATAGCGAATCTTGCCAAGAAACACCAGGCACACTCATCTCATTAAGAAGTAAAAAATCTGTAGCTACTTTACTTACTGTTTCTGATTTATTAAATATTTAGACTAATATATAGTTTTATTTTAATTACCTGAAAATTACCTTTGTAGGGGTCTATGGAGATTTTAAAAAATCATATAGGGGGTGATGATCAAAAAGTTTGGCGACCCCTGCGTTAGACAGAGACCACCAATTCGATAAAAGTTTCCTTTCATTCTATGTTGTTGTTCTGTCTGATATCTGGTAAAAAAACAAATCGGCTGACAAACTTAATAATTTTTAGATTTTATTAAGATTATCTTTTATGCAATACGATAATAATTCTTTTTCCTTTCCTTTTTCTTTTCTTTTCTTTCTTTTTGTAATTTTAATTAAGCAAAAAGTTTCATGAAATAAATTATGAGAGCTAATTCTGATGTCGCGCCGTGGCCCACTTCAGTCGCACCATGGCCTCAAGAAAAAAATACCTCAGTCATGACCCCCCCTTCCATCAAAATTGCCTGCTCTCCAATTAGTAGGACCTTTTTCGAAGAAAAATAAATAAAAAACCAAACACTCCTACTACAACCATAACTCAGGTAACCCCCTTTTTTGGCAGAAGAAAATTTAAATTCCAGCTTTTGCCACGCCCCAGATGGGCCAAGTTGTTTTTTTCTATTTTTGCTCCCTTCTCTACATCCCACCCTGCCCTTTTAAAGGTATAAGAGCGGTTCACTTTTGGCCTGATAGTACAAACAGGGTTGCTTCACTGTTTGCTCAGGGGGAGGGGGTGATATATTTTTTAACTCCTTAATCTAAATTTTTTTTATATTTATATAACTGTTTCTAATGTTTATTTTAAACGTCACTTTCATCAATGACGTAAGCTGATAAATCATTAAATATAAATACTTTATATAACAATAACATACTGCCGAAAACATCCTTTATATAGTTTATTTTTATTGGTTCTTTGATATTTATTTAAATTCTCTTTCAAACCTCTTATTTTTTTTAATAATTACATATTTTTATAGGTTACATAGTAATTTTTCATTTTACATCATTAATCATCATTAATATAGAATTCATAAGCAAGAACTACTAATATAGAATTCATAAGCAAGAACAATGAAACACCAGTTATTAAAATCTCGTCAACAGATGATTACTGGGTCGTCTATACTTGAAAATTGAAACGAATACAAGTCATTACAAGTCAAGTAAGATAAAAAAAAAAAAAATTGTTGGTGCTGTATATAAGTTCAACTATTATTGAATTACATTTAATAAGACAAAACAATTTAAATTTCCCATATTTTGTAATTTGATAGTATTTTCTTTCGATATTTTTTCTTTGGCATAATTTTTAAATTTGTTTAGAGTGACTTCTTGAAAAACTTAATGATGCACAACTTTTTTTTTTCTTCTTTAAAAAAATCTTATTTTCTAATAATACGAACACATGAAAGTTTGAACTGTACATTTAATTTAGATTATTATACTCATTTTAATTTGGTTATTGTACTAAATTTATAAGTCATTTTTAGTCACTTTTTATAAATGCTGTCGTTTCTTTATATCAAAATAAAAATACTTTTGCTATATTTAAATAAATTCATATAATAATTTTTAATTTTTGTCAATAATATATATCTATATTTTATTTTTGATAAAATAGTAATATACTCTATTTTATAATAATGTACAACAAATCTTGTCAGTTAATATTTAATATCTTTACACAATAAATAATAAAGAAGTTGGACTCTTTTGATCTCAATTTTTAATAAAAGTATTAATTTTAATGCTAGTAAAATTATGTACCCCAAAAAATATTTAAAGACTACAGCTTTTGCCAAACAATATCAAAGGAAAAACAATAAGGAAAAGGAACTTTAATGATTTTGTAATGAAAACAATTACGTAATGTTGCAATAACAAATTTGAGATAATTAAAAATATATATAATAGTGAAAAGGTTGTTCTAATATTTCTTAACAATCTTTTAAGGCATTATGTAGAGGCAAATGCTAATGAAATATTTATTCTTCATAAATTGAGAAATTTTATTTTACCATCGTTCACATCTATTTATTCTTTAAAATATGAATGGATTATCTAATCTATTTACATTTTATCATCGCTGAAATTCACTGAGGTATTCCCCGTAAACTGCCTGGTCAAGAAAGCAACGTGCCCATCAAAATTTTTTGTACAGTTACATGCAGTGTTTCATTCAATAAATGCAGTTGTGAGTATTTTGATTTATATATTTGCATCAATAAGAGTTAAAATATTAAAAAAAAAAATAGCATAAATATA
The DNA here is from genome assembly GCA_026290005.1 of Latrodectus geometricus. Taxonomy (NCBI): domain Eukaryota; kingdom Metazoa; phylum Arthropoda; class Arachnida; order Araneae; family Theridiidae; genus Latrodectus; species Latrodectus geometricus. The sequence continues at coordinate 35,928 of JAPDSC010101393.1, read as the reverse complement.
AAAAGAAAAAGAAAGCTAAATTACTAACTTAAAACTAAAACAATATAAATTTCTCTAAGTACATATACATTATTTTTAATTTTAAAATATTTTTGAAAATTATTTAATTATTTTTTATTGTTTTTATTGTTTTTTTATGTCTTTTTTTATGTTACGCTCATTTTTAAGCCCCGTATTCTTATGTTTATTCAAAAAGTTTTTCATAAACTCTTTAAATAAAGAGTTTCTTCAAATTTCATTAAATAAAGAGTTTATTGAAAATTCTTTAAATAAAGAATATATTGAATTTTTATTTAAATAAAGAGTTGTTGAAATTTTTTAAGTAAAAGCAAGCGTAAGTTCTTTCCAGCATGCTTATTTAAAAAATTTTCAATTAAACTTTCTTTGATACTGGGGAATTGCTTAAAAGCCATTAAAAAGTTTTTTTAACATCCTCAATTATTATTAGCTTATAGAAAAATCTTTGTAGTCACGCAAGAGAGGAAACCCGGAACATTCCCAAGTACCAATCCATGCAAAAACCGAACCCTAGAACCATCTCTCTCGCTATTCAGTAAAAGCTGGTATCATATGCTGGACGCTTTATACCAGAGAATGCAGTATTAACTTAAAAGATCTATCTGTCTAAATATTAATTTTTTTCATATGAATGTTGATATTTCAATTAAATGCTTTTCACTTTTAACAAAAAAACAAACCTACAGTTTCTTCTTTTCTTATATTAAAAATTATTATAATATTAAGAAATTGTTAAGATTCAAATAATTTATAACTACTTTAGTCTCAATATCTAGATTAATTGCTTTCAAATATTAAATTAAAAAATAGATCAAAAAATTAATTAATGATTAGCTTTTTATTTCCATTTTGTTACAAAAGTATGGATCCATTTATTCCTGTTATTGCATTTATTAAGTTTAAATGGCTTAAATGGTATATTTAAAAAAAAAATTAGAATAGATTCATTACATTTTCACATGGCAATGATATAAATTTTTTAAACTTTTATAACATTGTTTCATTATACAGTTTTGTATTAATAATTCGATGTATATTTCCAAAAATGGTTGTAGTAGAGAATTAAAATGAGTCACTTGACAATGTGTTGATTAAAAAGTATTTTATCATAACAAGCATTATATATATATATATATATATATATATATATATATATATATACAACACAAGCGTTTTATGAAATAAACTGGAAGAATTTTATTTTTTCTCATTATATTTCATAACTCTTCCTCTACAATGAATGCCAAAATCTTTTGTATTTTGGCCTTCTATTCAAAAGTTCATGAGTTCGATACCCATTTCAATCTTGGTTTAAAATTCACTTTAAATTCTAGTGATTCGGGTATAATTAGATATCGTTTGCCAAAATGATCATTTTATTTGAGAGACAAGCAAAACAATCATTAATATGCATTTTAAAAATAATATTTAACAATTATTTACATTAGTACAGAATAAGTGGCTAAAAATTATAGGGAAAAGTTTTAAAGCACCGAAAAGAGCGAGAAGGCGCCAAGATTTGAAAAACCGCAATCCACAAGTGCGGAGACTATTGGCGAGTTAATGACTACGCATCATCATTGAAAGAACATACCTAAGAACAAAAGTGAATGAGGGTGGGAGGAAAAAGGTGCACTGCGAACGTTTCCCTCTCCCACTTTCCACCAAAAAAAGAGGGTTGTCTCAAAGGTATGGCCATTACATTCTTATCAGAGTAGTGCCAATGTTTAGTGGTAATCACAGAGTTCGGCCAATTTTGCTGTACTCCCTTGATTGATGGAGATTTTCTTTTTTTAACTCTGGTAAAAATCTACCGCTTTCCCCCTTTTCGACATTGCAACTGTTATCACGTGGACCCCTACCTACCTGTTGCAGCTCAGATATACTAAGCGAGGGAGGGGGAGTATAGTTTGGTGAGTATTGTTGTGCGGTTGCAAAGTTGAAGCATATTAGGGACCGTATATAAGCAACTGCATTTCTTGGTTAAGGTCATTGCTTGAGAAACAAGCATAAATAAAAATGAAATCCTTAATTCTGTTTGTCCATCGAATTTTTTGTTCGGGTGTGAAGTGAGAACGCCCCCCCCCCACGGAATACACTTCAATTCATGTTAAGATGTTAGTATCTGTATATTTCAATATAAAAATTTATATAACCTTATTATGGTTAGAAATGATACTATATTTTAAGACTTGTATGGCCAGAAATGGCATTCTTTATAAAATTACTTTTTTTGTGTTGGCTCCAGTATTTAATTTTCGATAAACTATATAATCACATATAGTAATTAAATCTTGATTTTTTTTATTTCAATTCAGTTTAAAAGCTTTTTTTTTATATTTATATATTTATTATTTCCTTTGTCTTATAACCAAAATCTTTTATTCTATATTTAAACTAACTTAGTCCGATGTTGAATTGATAATGGGTGCAGGGTATTGAATGAAACTTGTATCGAGTGACGTTGGCTTCTAGTCAATTTAAAACAAAAACTGTTTCATTTCGCAATTTCAATTACAGTGTTTGTTATTAATTTAAAAATGAACATAATGAATTTGAACACACTGAAATGTTGTTTATTCAGTGTGGCAGTGTATAAAATATATTTTGCGTCTGAATTTTTATAGTTACAAGGAAAAAAATGCATGGTTCTTTTCCTTTTTTAAAAAATATGTTATCATCTTCGCGTTTTCTTTTGGGAGTAGAGAAAAAATATTTAGGGCTATGGATTCCACTCTCTCTCTCTCTCTCTTTCTACAAGTATATTACTAATGTAATAAACTATATTTACTAATGTTTGACTTTTGAAAAAAGTATTTTTGCTTTCTTCAGAGAATGCGTTTTTGCATATTCCTATACGTAACAAATTAAAAATTTCTTTGAATGAGAATGAAAAGAATCTTAGCTTCAAAATACAATAGCTTCGTTACTAAAGAGAGTTCAGCATTATATATCTAATCTAATTAGCTTTTATTTAATCTACATAATATACTTCTGTTCATAATGTTAAAAAACGTGATTTTGAAATTTTGTTCTGTTGTGTTTTGCAGAGTGTATACTTAAATGTAATAAAAAGTAGAACATTATGTTTTTACCATTAAACTGAAATTTCAGTCAGAAGCGAGAATTTTTTAATTCTATACGTTTTATCTATCGTAGTATGCCGTATACAAAAGATATGTAATATACGTTCTGCTTCTGTTTTCTTTCTATTAATTTAATGCTTGTCTTTTCAGTTCATAATTAATTGAAATCGCAGAAATCTAGGCACATATTTTTTCCAGATAAATCTAAATGAAGCAAGCGTGTTGTAATAAGAATGTAGAAGCATGTCTTTCATAAATTCGTTGAAACAGGTGTAAAATGATCCAAACACTAATCGGTGAATATAGTATATTAAGTTCGTCAATTTTCATTGTTGGATCTATTAACAAGTTTATCGTGGATAATTCTCTTTCTGCTTCCAAAATTTCTTATTTAATGAATTTTCGCATGAATAAATAAAACTTGATAACCCACCTTTTTTTTTTTTTTTTTTTTTTTTTTTTTTTTTTTTTTTTTTTTTTTGTCTTTTAATAAAATAAAAGTAGTTCCGAGAAATTTTTTTTAACACCAAAATAAAAAAAAATAGTTCTTAAATCATACAAATTTCTGAAAATTATTTACTAAAATCTTTAAAATAAATTAAGAAAATCTTTACACAAATTCTAATTTATATAAGAAAAAGTGACTTAAATTTTTTTTAAAAATATATAAAAAATTTAATTCAAACTTAGTTTTTTTAAGTATTTTAAGTTCCCTCAATAAAAATTTCTATTTACAAAAAATATATATCTTCACTATATTTTTTGCTGTTACTGGGATAAAATTTTTGTTGGAATTTCAATATTGATTATTCATGTATTTTAATATATTTATACGTAGATGGGAAGAAATAGAAGGAATTTAAGAACATGTGAAATTAAGAAAAGACTTTGATTTCAATACTTAAAGAACACAAGTCCAAAATATTGAATTTTTAATCATTTTATGAATCGAATATTCGTGAAATGGAACATGAAGAAGGAAAGGAATTATAATGAATTAAATTAGGTTTTCATAATATTATGTATCAAAAGCTTACTTAGAAAATAAAATATTTTTGCCTATTCTCCATAATTTCATTTTTATAATTATATCCTTAAAACATATTTAATATTTATTTCAATATAAACAATTAATAAAAATAATAATTTCGAAAATCTTTAAAATCACGTGAAAGTAAATTATGTTTGTTAGATAAATTATACTGCTGCTTGATTTTAACATTAACAAATAATTATTAACACATTTATTTAGAATTTTTGAAAAATTTCCCACTTAACTTACTGACATTCTTTTAAATTAAGCTTTAAATCTTTAATCCTTTTGAGACACAAAGTTATTAATATTCTTTTATTATATTCTAAATTGTTAATCATCGTATTATCATTACTTTTTAGTAGCTTCTTTAAAAAATAGTAAAAACCAAACATTATAAATATTGTTTATGAATATACTTATATTGAATACCTAGTCATAAGGAGATGAGAATTTCCCTCTTTTACCCACAATTACTCTAGAAAGAAAATAATAAAAAATGAAATAATCGTCAAAAAATTTCATTAAATGCTTACTCTAGTTCAGACAAATATCAAAAGAAAATTTTAAATCAACAGAACAATTATGATAAGCTATAATATCCATCGAAATATAAATTTTCGAAAAAGTTAACCAAGGCTTCTTGTAAAGAATAATAATTATAAAAAGACACTTTTATTTTCAGGGGTTATTTTTTCGGCTTTCATAAAACACAATTTTGTGCTACAATTAAAATTTTCTGAAACTTATAAATTCAAAAATATAAATATTATAAATTCCAAGCAAATACTATTTTTTTGTTAAAAATTATGTTTGGAATTTATTATTTTTTGATAAAAATAAATGGCGTTATATTTTGTTAAAATAATATACGTAAAAAATTAGCATTTAGGAGATATTTTTTGTGACTAGGGAGCAATGGTATTAATTTTGTTATCACTTAATATTATAAAAATAACAACACATTATTTTAATTTTATGACGGCCCCAACCTTTAAAAAAGGGGTGGGTGGAGTTAGGATCTCAGAAGCCGCTTCTCGGTAGCACAGGCGAGGTTATGGGGGTCGGGGCCCAGCTAATGGGTAAAACATGGGTCCCGAAGAGAGATGTGCGGTAGTAAATGATGGACTCGAGATGGACCGGCATTAGACCGGTGCCCTCACTTTCCCTGCCTAAGCCCCTCCCCCCTCCAAGATAATTCCTCTACTTACTATTTTTTCATTGCCGTTGAATCGACGCGAGCCTCTGAACTTAAAGATGCGCTTAACCTCGAATAAAATAAATACCCCATTTTTTTATGAATTGATCACGATTTGTGGTTGCATCAAATTAAGAAATTAGAATACAGTTTTATGCACACGAATTTTTTGTTACTTTCGAATCATTCTTAATAAATCACTATTGTATTGTAAGTTATTAATTGATGCACACAGAAGCTTTTTTTTTTTTTATCAATTAGAGTAGAATTTTGTGGCATCATTGAGGGGAAAAAACATATAGGCTGTGAACTAAGTTTTAGCCGGTATACTTTCCCTTTTCTTTTATGAAATTTTAATAAGTAACAAATTTTTTAAAAACTAATTGAAGAACACAATTTCTGAGCTATATAAAAAATTTTTATTCTGTTTGAGTTCTAAACTTTTATTCGAGTTTGATGGCGCTTATATCAAGATATTGATTTCTGATTGAATTAAAACATGCCATTTCATTATAATTAACTGTAATTAACTTAAATACTAATTAAAACTGATATGAATTCTCTGTAAAGTTGCTTAGGCCGTAATACATACTATTCCGGAATTCTACTCGCTTCAAGAATGTGCACATATGATTTTAATGTCCTTCATAATATTATCATTTCTTCTCTATGGAAACAAGAAATATACCCCACCGGATATCAACTTCATACTACAATTTTAAATTGTAATTTTTTCATAAAAAAAATAACGATATTTACTAATTTATTTTTATTTTAAACAATATTATTTATTGCAGTGAAAGTGTTTACCAATGAAATGTTTTAAAAACTAATAAAAACAAGAGTAGCTATATTAGGTTGGATGAAAAAGTCCATTATTTTTAAGTGAACTCTAAGTCTTTATTTACATATTTTTGATAAGCTTTGTGCGAATGATTTCAAACTATTTTGTCGTTCATTTTTGACTTCTGGACTGCTAGCATGAGGATCAACTTCGGACATCATTGCTATTCTCTTTGTTAATTCCCATTTTTGACACCCTGTTCCTTATAAACTAAAGAGACCAAATAAAAATCAGCAAAATATTTTTTAGTGTGAAATTTAATCTTTCCAATGAGTATAAATCTGAAATTGTATGGTCAAATTGAACGAGATATTGAACATCGACCGAAAATAAACAGCTTTCTTTTTCCCTAACTTAATATTTATTTACAAAATTAGTTTATATGGTTTATTCTCTTGTTTGAAAAAAAGTAACGTCACTGGAAAAGATTAACAAACATTTTTGTAAATAAAAATGATTTTAGAAGCAAAGATTGAGGGGGAGAGTATGGGGTATTCATGTTGGTATATCGAAATGCAACACTTTTTAAAGATTCCACCTTTTAAAGCATAAAATTCAAGGCTTTTCTTCCAGAAATTGCTTCATTCTAGAAAATGATCTGAAAATACAAAAATTCTGTTTTTAAATATCTTGAATGCATATTTGTATATGTCCTTCATTTAAAGAATCAATTAAAAATCAAAAATAAATTAATTTTAAGTGAATCTCTGCTGTGGACGGATTTGCACAGCAAAATTTTCTCAACTCAAATGCATGACCAAACCATTACTCGAAACTTGCTTAGCTCTTATACCTGAACATCGCGTGACACTTCTACAGAGATTCAAAAGGATGATTAAGAGAAACTGGGCTTATCATTGTGTAATTTCATAATGCTTAGTTATGCACCGACAGATATTAAAGTTTGCATTCATTTAGTCTCTTCGTTGTATTATACAGCAGGCATCGCTTAAGCCGTCAACAATTTAAGCGATTTTTAAGGAAAAAAATATGAACTTTTTTTTCATTTTCATGGATAAATTTCTCTTATTATCCTGCAACTGAATTAAACGATATCATCCATCTCTTTTATCTGACGTTTCATCGCTTTTCTGCTATCACGCGATTTCTGGGACTCTCTTAGTAGACAAGGAATATCTTTTCAGCCTTAAAAATTGAAAAGTCGAATTTCGATGCTACTTTATAATTAATTTACGAAACGTTAGTTAAGCGCTTAAATGGAGTTAATAATAAAGTTGAGTTTAAGATCTCTTTCAACTATCTGCTCTAAATTGTTTCGTATTTTTGGTCTTGTACTTGTCGAGATAGCAATTGAATAATTAGCTCTCAGGAAGGGGATTCAACAATTTATAGGTTCGAACCCCAACTCAAGCCTGTGCGTATTTGTTGTAGTTTCACTTTGAAATTTAGGTTTATTATCTCTCGTGGGCAAATAATAACCGTTGTCCAACAAACAAACTAAATTAATGTTGCTTAAAAAGGCACAATAATTTAGTTAAAATAAAATAGAAGTATTGTGATTAGATGATAACAAGTTTGCGTCCTAATAGAATATCTATGCATTCTAATTAATCACTCTTTATTTTGGTATTATGACTGCATTGACAGCTGAATTTTTTAGCATTTAATTTTAAAAAAATGTCATGAGTTAAGCTTCCACCTCCTGTGTTCCTACGATTTAAAGTAGGATGATCATTTCATTGCAAAAATTTCTTGATATTGTACGTCTTCTAATTATAGGTCACACTCTTTTAAGGAATTTTTTCAATGAAAATTTTGTCTTAGGAAAAGTCTGAGGTGACTATATCTTGAGAATAAAATTGTTTGACGACTTTTTTCTAAAATGTTAACCATCAGTTAGTGTTAAGAAAACGCTCTTCTAAGTAGAAAACCTCTGCTCGATTTCACATTTTACTGAACAACAGGAGAAGAACATTAAAATTCTAGTTTCTGCATGCATGCCTGTCTGGGTGGGTGCTTGGGAGTTTTCTTAAATTTTTCCATGACTAGCGAAATGACCTACTGTCTATGAAAATCCTTTCGGGTGACAATCAGCATTAAATAGTCACATTTTAAGCGACAGGATGTTTGCTTATCCTCTTTGAGTTTTTTCAAGGAGGAATGCATAGTTTCATTACGACTCGATTCAAATCTGCAGTTCATGTCATTAATTAAAATATACAGTTCGTTAAAAGAATGACGAAAAATACATCCACACAAAATATAAAAAAAAACTGAATTTTTTATAAAATAAATTTTCTAATCCTAAAAATGTCAGAAGCCACGTAAACGCGTCACGAATACTATTTTAATTTTAAAATGTCAAAGTGGTTATGAAATGGATTTAATGTTTCAGATATTAAAGTTTAAAAATAAGAAAGATCAAGGAATTATATGAACTAATGTTTGAAAGCACGCTTATACGAATGGGAAAAAATTTGTAAACGTTCTTAAATGCTCGCAATGTGACAGTAATAACTATATTGAAAATTGTAGAAATGATTTTAATTCTAATCCAAATTAAGAAGAGGATTTATTTATTATGTCTTTTTTTTAATTTAAATCCAAGACAACCGAAATTTATCATAATCTCTCATCTACTCAAATATATTTTCGGAATTTAATTTTAGGGTTTTTTTTTACCTTTAAATATGAAAAATTAATTACTCAAGGTGGGGGTATTCATTCTATAATTTCATAGACTGTGATCCAAAAAAAGTTAAATTATTTGTTAAAAATATAACAAATAAGTAAAATGGTAATAAAATATATACAAGATGTAAATGTTTTAATAAAATTTTTGGATATCTTAGATTAAAAAATTTGTAATTTGAATGCTTTATTTCATTATTCGCATATTTATGACTTTCATGCAATTTTGCTTTCATCAATAAACCATTAATTCTTTCCAAATTAAAATTTGTATGCAGAATAAAAGCTATAATCAATAAAACTGTAGATGTCCATTGATAATAATGCATTTTTCATTGTTTTGAATAATATAAGCAGATTTTTCTTTTTTTTTTTTTTTTTTTTTTTTTTTTTTTTTTTTTTTTTTTAATAACTGATGCTTATTGAATTGTTTTTATAATTAGTTCAAATAGTTTTAAAAAGCCCCTTATAAAAACTATTACGAAAAAAATTTATAATTCAAAAAGATACTTTTTTTCTAGTGGGAAAAGCAACATCAATCATCGAGTTTGGAAGGTACTGGTACGATACCGGACCTTACCAGGAGCTGTCATACAAGGACAGTTTGATTTCTAATTTTTCTTCTCTTCTAGTGAAGAAATTGGGTATAAAAAAGATTTTCCCTAATAGCATAAGCATATTTAAAACTATAATGCCGATGGCTGTATTTATTGGTAGATATGGGTATAACCAGAAATTTAACGCAAGTAATTTAATATCTTCAGATAGAAACATTCCATTTATAAGAAGTATTATTAATACTCAAATATTATGGTCAAATATTTTAAGTTTTAAATTAATCATTACAATTATGGTCTGAATTTTCAATTTTAAACTAACCTAAAATTTGGAAAATTAGAATAATTTTTGGAGATATGACACATTATATATATATTTTTAATTTTATAGTCAGTTTTATAAATACCTGTTCTTTTTTTTAATCATTTTCTAAGTAATTGAAAGCCTTTTCTCTAAAAATGTAAATTATTTAATTTATTGTAAAAAAAAAAAAAAAAAATATTTGCTAAAGATGGGCGATTTTCTATTCAAGAGATGAGCTGGGAATTGAATGCTTTTCACTAAGGTCTTTAGTTCATTAGTTTGTGGATTCGAGTTCTATTTAGAACTTGGGTGTTCGTAGTGATTTTGAATCCACTTTAAATTGTATATCCTGTTCTACATAGCCTTATAAGAAAAAAAGAAAAAAAAAAAAAAAAAAAAAACATTGAGAAACGAACAATCCAACTTTATACTTAGAATTAAAAAAATATAAATAGAATGTAAATTACATTACAACACACATGATAAACAGCACAAACCCTAAATTAAATGCTAAATAAACAAATCTGGTCCATGATATATTCTCTTAACTATTTAACTTGAAGTGGAAAAAGATGAACATTTTAATATAATAAGCACCATTTGTTGAATAAGTTTTGTTGAAACATTAATACGTTCTTGACCTAAATTATATCTTCGTAATTAAGAAAATTATTGAATTCTCTGGTTACATTATAGATAATATTTAAATGCGCATGAAACACTTTAAAATTATTTTCTTTTTCTATGAATTAACTTTTTAAAATGTATCTACATATGAAACAACTGTATTGTTTACAATACTTTTTTGCTGTTAATCAGAAACACACACGTACATTTGCTCCCCAATACATACTTAAATAAAGATTCTCAGTTTACTTATTTTTTTATAATCAGTACATAAAGTGCTTTGATCGAAATATCCATATAAATTGAAAAAAAATACTTATTTCTAAATCTAATTTTTATGAATATTATATTAAAAAAAATCTCATATGCATTTTATAAAAATGTTTCATCAGGATTTACTCAAATTTTTTAGGAATTTTTTGCTATAATAACGGTGTTGTTTGGTATAACATTATATTATTTATTATCGAAAAAATAACAATATAGAAAAGGAAACTTAATTTTCTGAAAAAGTTTAATTAATTTTGTGTGAAAAGAAAATATATCGTACATTATTATTTATGTAAAATACCATAATTGACTTCTCCAAATTCAAAAACCAGCCTTTGCAAAGCATCTACAACACGAGAAAAGGTTAGAAAATCTTATTGCACAGAATTTTAGATTGTTTGCCGAAGAAAGTAGGGGGCTTTTTACATAAAGTAAAGCCATCTTCCTTATTCCATAAACCCTGGATTTCGAAGCCCTTTTGAACTGTTTACTGTCCCAATTCAACCTTGGACAAGAAATACCCCTTTCCATCAAATGTGCCTATTCTTAGAAATGTCTGTGATGGTCACTCCATTTCACAATGGACAAGACCACAGGTACTCCGGTCCCCGGCCATCGCGTGACAATCCCAGCCAGATGAAGATCAGATTGGGCATTAGAAAAACCACGTAGAGAAGGTAGTTGTTGACCTCTCATGGTAAAAATGCCCAAGAGGCATTTCACCCTTCCCTCTGGCCTTCTTGCCAAAGAATATGCATTTTTTTTTCTTTACTGCTTCTGAACACGTGGGGGACTGCAGAGCACGTTTTCAGATTACAAGCTTCTTCAGGAACAATGGTATAATAATAATAAACGCTTTCACGTATATAATTTTTTTTCAGAAGCAGTTAGGCAGATTTTTTTCCCCTTTTCGTCAGCATATTGTTTATAATCTTTGAAAATAGCCCTTCTTTATGATCATTGGCTAGATATGGGGAAATCTGTTTGTAATGGCAATATTTGTTTTTCGTAACTTTGGGAAAATATGTCTTTATTTAAATATTTATAATGTGAAGTACATGATAAGATTCTTTCTCTGAAACAGTGAGAGCATTTATAATGATGAATATTTGTAGAAGAAATGCCTTAAAGCTTATTCTTATAAATTTTTCTTTTTAAAAATTTATATTTTTATTTGTTTTATAATTTTGGAATGAAGATAATATCTTCCACTGCGAATGAATTAAAAAAAATATTTTATAGTTAAAATATTTTGAAAATAAGATTGTTACTTAAAAATATAATAATTTAAGATTTAAATTTTGTTTATAGTTAAATATCACTAATAAAATCCTGATGCAACGGAAACTTTCAAATAAACTAACGTAAATACATTGTTTATAGTCATAATTATTGATTCTTTTGAGTCAAAACGTTAGTCAATAAAAGCTGTTTCAACTCAAAGTCTAATGTTCAAGAAAATAATTAGTGTACGCTTTGAAAAGGGAAACTCATCTATTCGATTTTTTTATTTCTTTTCTAAGTAACCACTTCATTTGATTTTTGATACCAAGTAGTGGACAAAGAAACTATTGTTAAGTGTTTTAATATTTTAATATCAATCACGTCAATTGTTTTTCGGGACGACTCATAGATTCAGGACCGTATTCCTGTATTGCAAGGGAAAAACCTGGAGAACTCCCGAGCATTCACCCAAGAAATAGACATCGATAGAAGGCAGAAGTCTAACATCCATGTCCAATTGTTCAACAGTAAGAGCTCCAGTAGCTCAGTAGTTTCACGCCGCTTCCCGTTAAGATTAGCAAAATCAAACATCATTTGTCGTAAGCAGTAATTGACAGAGTGACTAGGCATATATATATATATATATATGTCTTGTGTCAGCTAAGCTGGCAATAAAGTATGGACACTTTCCAACTGAACAGTAATTTGGAGTGAAATCTGAATTTCACAGTACACACTTGCCATATGTACCCCGTTTATAAGATAGGCAACCATTCATAACCCATTTAAACAAGAAAATGACACATACAGGAAAGAGAGAGAACATCTAGGCCCGCACCAGGAATTTGAACCCAAGACCTCCCCATCCACAGTCAGTCACTCTGACCACTAGACAGAGTGGGTGGCAGTAAACTCATTTATTTCCTATAATAGGAAATTTTTCCAATTAATTTCATTTGAATTAAAGAAATATTTATAATTTCTTACATAAATTGCTTTCATTATTAAATGCAAATCACTAATTTTCTTACATTTATTATTTTTTTAACATTAATTATTTTTTTATAATTAAAACAATTAATGTAAAATCCTAACCACAATAAATTATTAACATGAAAAGAAAGTTTAATTTTAATTTATACTATTGGCATGAATTTGCTACCAATTTTTAACATCTAAACATTAACATTGAATAAGAAATTAATTTATATTATTATCATAAATTATTATAAATTTCTAACGAAACATGGAATAAAAAAGTTTATTTTAATTTGTAAAGAAATTACTATAAAATTTTAACATTAATATGAAATAAAAATTTTAATTTAATTTATATTATTGTCATAAAATTACGAAATTCTAATTTAATTTATATATAAAATATAATAAAATAAAAATTTTAATTTAATTTATACCACTATCAGGAAGTTATTACAAAATTCAACTTTAATCTTCAGAATTTGAGAGGGAAAAATAAGTGATTAAGTATATAAAATTCTTATTCACTTTTTTGAAATTAAGTACGTATATTCAGGAAATTTATTTCATTTCAAATACTATTTAGTTTAAATTTAGTTAATGATTTTACAAAATAATAAAAAATTATATTTGTACTTCTTTAGAAAAAGTTTACTGATTAATTATCCATAAAATTTGTAACTGTTGAAATTAACTATAAATTGTAATTCCTGGTTTAACTAAATTTAATTGAAATAATAACATCAATAAATTCATTTTTAAACAGTGAAAATCAAGTATTAATGCATTTAAAAATATAATAGCTGGTAACTTATAAAAAAATCTAATAAAGGAGAAACTAAAGAAAAAGAAAATCTGGCGAAACTAACATAAATGTTAAAGCAGAATTCTGGTTCTAAGCTATTCGTTCGGTATAAATAATTCGAAATTGGTAGAATAATTTGCTTCACCTAAAATATATTCAAAAATAAATTTACACCAGGAAAAAAAACCTATGTTGCATGTTATTTATAAATCCATTTTTTAAAGATTTTTTGCAAATATATTTATAGTATTTTACTTTGCTAAATTTCGCAAGTTAAGATAACTTAAAGCAAATATCCAGATTACACCCCCAACGAACATCCACTAGACGTCTATTTCTCATCTACATACATCCACGAATTAAGGTTCATAAGATGACATCTAAAAGACGTCTACTGGACGTCCATTTTCGCCGACCAGTAAACATCCACTGAAAAGCCTTTCATGAACGTTCATATGACGTCTATTTATCATCCATACATCAGCTGGATATGGTGGATCTTTCGTTGACGTCCATTAGAAATACCTGGATATTTGGGTCAATTCATGTGAATTTGGTTATAAAATTTATGGGAAGTATCATTTGTGTGTGTGTGCGCGCGCCCGCGTGCTAAAGATAGTGATTGGGTGGGTGACCACATTCTCTCTCACTGGGTTGGTAGAACTCCGTAAGTTGGGGTCGTGTTCACGTTAATATTGGACCCCAAGTCCTTCCACTGGTAAAGAGCTGATAAAGTACTTTCACAGCTCAGGTGGGACCTAGTCACTTGACAGTAGTTCAAAATTTTGAGTTTCTTGAAGATGGGCGAATAATCCCCAAACCCGTTAACTTTAAAGTACGGTCAGGGGCTCACCTGCACCGCTATATATGCATATAAATATAGCAACAATTTTTAGATATATCTTTCTTAGTTGAGTATATACAAGTTTTTTGGTAATGATTTTACCTCTACTTTGATGCCGCAATGGACAAATGAACGTCTGAAGAAATTAGACATTTTAATATGCATCCCACAAATTGCTTTCCGAAAGGACTTTTCATTGAGGGTAGGCTGTATATACGTGTCAAGCATCCAACCCAACAGACGTGCTTGCAGAGGACAGGAGCACAATATACTTTCTTATAGTTCAACTATAGTTGGGATTGAACCCATGACCTTATGTTCCAATGAGCGCTGTCCTGCAGTAATACAAGATAAGATTCAAGCGTAAGTATGAAAAATATCAAAAAAAAAAAAAAAAGAAAGTTTGTGATAGAAAATATAAAATTTATGTATTTAACATTTTATTTAATTCTAATCATGATTCTAAACGGCAAATCCAGTTGATTTGATATTATACGTTGTTTATATGTTTTTGATATTATACGTCATTTAAAGCATAGATCTGAGTTATTATTATTTGTTATATTATACAGAAGGTATTAAAATGTGATGAATATATATGAAATAAAACATTTTAATTTCTTACTGTGAGATATCACATTGAATATTTTTTCATTCTATGCAAGACTCTAAAATTCAAATCAGCTAGTATTATAAAATGTATAGTTAATTGTTTAGAGTACAGTTAACTCCACAAACGTTATCTTTTTTTATAATTATAGTAGCAATACTAAATAACATTAATTAAATTGGACAATTTTTAAAAAACAAAAATTAGAAAACTTGATTTTTTAACTCACGTTTTTTCTAAATTTGATATTAAAAACCTACAATGATTTCAAATTCATCAATATAAAAAAAAAAAAAATCCTTTTTTACTCATGATTTAGTAAATTTATCTCGTTTACCAAATAAATTTTTTTCTATTGCTTTATTCAAAAAACTGTAGAGAAGCTAACAGAGATGTAAGCCTAGACCACCCGGAAGCCATTGCTTGTTAACGGCGCCATTATCTGCCCCATTACCGAACGCAGCGAAACCTTCTTGATTATCCACCTTCCTAATTATTTATTGCTGAAAAAAAAATGGCTGGTCATGCCAAGAAGAATGCCCGCGTTTTAAGATGTTCATTTGAGATTGCAATGCAAATTGTGGGGATTTCGTACAGATATCTCGCATTACTGAACGCCCACGACTGGGAATAAAAGTATTTTAATCGAATACCCACAACATGGAATACTTTGTTGCAATCCAACCCTTAGACTAGGATTCGAAGGTCGAAGTGTAGGCGAACAAATATTTTGATTATGCCCACGAGAAAACCTTCCTGGCTTGGGAACGAGAGAGATAAGGTGGCACAGAATTGACAGTTCTCGAAAGAAATGGGAAATCAAATTGTGTTGGATACTGCTCGCACAGACAGGTGTCCACAGGTGCTGTAGGGCTCTCGAGCAAGTCGTTGAAAACATTGGCAACGCCTCCATCAAACATCGATTCTTCGCCGTTTATTTTTTGTTGAAGTCGACTCGGGTTGAATTTATTGATTGTGGGTAGGCGGTGCTGATTTGTTTGCTGTTTGAGTTTCGCTAGACGAGTGTTTGAGTTTGGTCAACTGTGTGTCTCGGGAGTGCTTTATCTTGCTAATGTATACCACACAATGGCTCTAAAGATGCGAGTTGATATTTCAGATTGATTAAAAATACCAAATCTCATATATTATGCTATTCATTGTTTCTTTTTCTGTTTTGTAAGATTAATTATTTAACAGGAAGTACTTGGAATTTAGGATAACATAGTTAATGCAATGTTCTTACGCTTAGATTTTTTTCTACTTTCCAATTTTTATTTATAAATAAAACAAATAAAAATGTTTATAATAAATAAATTTTCTTATTCTATGGATGCTTTTTTAAAGTCTGTGAAAACTATTTAAGAAATTATTTATTTGTTAATTCAATGTGCATAAAAGTTAGATATGCACATATATAATATCACTGAAAAAATCATCTAAAATTCTTCTAAGTTTATTTGAAAATTCCAAAATTTTATACATTGTGATGCTGATTTTCATTTTTTCTTCTTATTTTTATCAGATTTGATTTTCATCAAAAAGTATATGACATTATGTAATGTTTAAAAATTGATTTTCCTAATTTTTTCAAAAAATTATTATTTTTGTATTAAATGAATCGTTTTTTACAAAGTGGAAAAAAATATTTATTATCAAAGAAACATTTATAAAATTACTGTTTTATTTTTTAATATATTGTGCATAAAAATAATAACTTTTTGCAGGAAAAAAAATCCTAAAAATTTTATTTAATTATTGTTAAAAATTTACAAATTTAAAATAACAATGGCAAAGATTTTTAGTTTTTTCATTCGTTTGTCTTGATTTCACGAGAAAACAATAAGGCGATAGAATAGATTACTATAAGATGAATTAATTACTAACAAATATTAGTAAGCACTAAAAATTTTAAACATTAAGTTGAGTAATGAAGTCGATGTCTGTGTTGGCTTTATTATAGATTCCTTTGCCAAGGCAATATAAAGATATTAAGACCAATTATGTATTATATAAAAGCATTTAATGTGTATGATTTCTATAAAAATTTCATTCTATTTAAATTGGTCGAAAACAGAGAGAGAGAGAGAGAGAAATAAACTGACTTCTTTTCTATCTGCAAGAGTGACACGACGACCAAACTGGTCATGCTAAATGAAACTTTTCAATGAGAGTTTAAAATTAGCATACTTGAACTTTTTTTAATATTATGCACAAGGATTAATCACTAAAAATTGATCCTTTTACGTAATGTTAAGATTAATAATCCCTTTCAAAAAATAGCAAACAAACAATCTCATAATTACTCCACGTAACCAAATAACACTCAAAAATTACTTGACATTCAGAGTGATATGGAAATCATTAAGAAAACAAATTCAAGTGGTCTGATATGTAAAGGGAAACTGTTTCTGGTCGCCTTAAAAGCAGGGAAAAAAATAATAATAAAGTAAGAGAGTTCTCATATACTTTAGCACTCATTAAGAAGCTTCTAAATACCACCACAGCCGATTAGAGATAATAAACAAGACATTCTAATAACACAGGGTTAGAGACCAGGAGGGTGTGGGGGTCATCTTCTCTCCTCATTTCCATTCCTTTAAGTGTGCGAATCTCCTGGAACATTATGCAGGTTTGTCCAGTGAATATTAGAAGTCGCGTCAGGTTCCGCTTAAAGACAGTTATTAGCGACTCCTAGGCACTGTCTTATGCGATCAAAATATTAATTATAGGTGGGAATTTTTTTTCTTTATCCTTTTTCGACGACAATCTCGAATGAGCTAAGTCCAGGGAAGGGGAAGAGTGAAGGCGGAGTAGGTGATATGCCTTAGGCAGGGGCTTTCTCTGCGAGGGACTGTTGTTAAATTAAATGAAATTATTTCTTGATGCCTATTCTCACTCTTGATAAGACATTACAAGTTTATCGAGATCGACAATGTTTTCATTGTTCTCAAAATTAACAAAATATTATTTTAAATTAAATTTTGAAATGCATAAAATATTTAACTAAGGTAAAGAACATTTTTTCTTTATTATTGGTATCTGAAAATTAAGAGGCAAAATCAATTTTTAATTTTATTTAATTTTGTAATTTACAATTAATAATTTTATTAGTTTCGTAATTTATAGAAACATAATAGCTAGAAAATTATTACGAATGATAAAACATAATTTCTTTTAATCCAGATTAATTTTTTGATATAGGATCGAGATGATATTCATTTCATGCTTTTGGGTGTATTTTTAAGGGTTTTGTCGCCTTTCTTACTTAACTCTCGAAGCAATTGAGGTGAGAGTCGGCGTATACTGAAAAGAGGTCTGATCAGTATTAATAAAATAAGTGGCTATGCCACATGCAGTAAATATAGTTAACCTATCTGTAAATTATAAAAACAACCTTCAAGAGTACTAAAATTATCTAATATTCTCCCAGCATATTTCTAACGAGATTAAATCGTGATTAGAAAGGTTGAGTAGCAAATACAGAAGTAGACCTTGGTCAACGACATAATGTAGCAATAAACAATGAAAATTAATCACTATAGTAATTAATTCTCTTACTTAACCGCAATATTTATCAATACTTTTATAGTAGGATTTATCTAATATTATATCTTCCTCCAAACACTCTCCAATTTGCCCATGATACAAGATCTGATGGGCGTCGAGACCTCTCCTTTGAATCGGCAAGCCCTGTCTGTGTAACATGCTTTGATACTTTCTAAGCAAAGATGTCTTTTAATCTCAGTAAATTGGGTAATGGATTCGAATAAATGATATAAATCGGGGATATTACTGCTGTTATTATCAAGATATCGGTTCTCTTGATCACTTAAATCTTCTTCAAAATTTTAGTCATGAAAATCTTCCATGGGCTAATAGATTGCTGAATTTTTTTGTACTTTTCTATTGCCAGTTCTACGTGACTATTACATAAATATCAGCCAATTTGTTATCAAATGTATATTTCAGATCAACAGATTTACCTGAGTATTTTGAAGCGACTACTATCGAATTCAGGAGAAATCGTTATGATAATTATGCATACAAATCATCAAATCACATTTGATTATTAATTTCTACATAATAAATTAATAATTAGGGAAAATTACGTCATTTTTAGACGTAATTTTAATTATTATTTTTAGAACAACAAAATTTACATACGTAATAAGTAGAATATTATTATATCTTTCACCATGATAAACGCTTTAATGAGAATTTAATATTTGCTGTGTAATGATTAATACATCCAATGACTTGAAATTAAATTTGACAGTTGACTTGTCAGATTTAATATTCCTATGCTGATATTTCAAGGATATTAAAAAAAGTAAGAAATTCCTTGGATGTTGACCCTGTCTTTTGATGGAGTAGAAAATTCAGAGAATATCAAAAGGTATTTTGCTTGAGATTATATCCCATATTTTCTCCTTCAATAAGGGCTACAGCCTGTAACAGTTCAAGACTGCCCTCTAAGCTTCCTATACCTGACCTGATCCCATGCAACAGCGTTCAATCGATTTATCCCTAAGCATTTTAAGGTGTTTTTACATTTCATATTCCAAAAATCAAATCTGATTTCATGCTACGTCAACGGACAAATGTCAGTTCGAAAAATTCTTCTTGAGGTTTCAAAAGCGAGAGTTTTTACAAGGCAAGGTGATTGGATTGGTGCGAGAGAATTTACAAGGCCTGTGTGCAACCCCCACCTTGGAGGACAAGTCTCCTGAACAAACTCCAGGGATTGATCACCCCCAGGCACTGGGTATTCATATTAATCACCACTTACAACATGCGTGAGCTATATTGGGACTATTCTTTCACAACCGGTCATCACACGGAAATATATATAGCCATAGAAAATATGTTTAGTTTTGCGAACACATTAATTCCTAAAATTAAAATTCACTTCAGAAATCCAGATTTTGATTTTAATGGGATTTACCTAAATCATTACGTTTCAATGTTTATTATACAAGTAGAATGTAATTAAAAGATACAAATATATTTACTGTAAACAGTTCTTTTCAAATTAGATAGTACATGCTACTCTAGAGAAATTCAAAAAAAAAAAAAAAAAAAAATAGA
The DNA here is from genome assembly GCA_026290005.1 of Latrodectus geometricus. Taxonomy (NCBI): domain Eukaryota; kingdom Metazoa; phylum Arthropoda; class Arachnida; order Araneae; family Theridiidae; genus Latrodectus; species Latrodectus geometricus. The sequence goes on along the minus strand of JAPDSC010101393.1, from coordinate 15,790 downwards.
CTTTGATGGAAAAACTCATTTTGTTTGGTATATTAAAGAGCCAAAAATTAGCAACTATAAGGAAAATTCTAAGAAAATTTTCTACTTGTCCCAATGTAATTATGAAAATAATTTCCTTCCTTTGGTATTACGATTTTATCTCAATGATCAGATGATAACTTAAAGAAATATTTGTGAAAATCGTTGCCAAAGAATATTGTGGAAAATCCTCGTAATTTTCGTCCTTCATTACGTCTCACACGTGCTTCTGATCCAAAAACCGCAATGTGTTGTTCCTCCCCATCGTGGTTATGTCGCTTGGGCAGCGACATCTGCCCATCTTTCGGCCATATGTCATTAGAATAGGCCATTACTTCAGTAACCGTGGCTTATAATCATCGCATCATAGGACTACGATTAATGGAAAATGGCGTTCCATCTTTGCTTTATTTATTTATTTATTTTTTTACTTTGGTTACTTCAACTTGAATACCTGAATTTTATTGACGGCCCATTAAAAGTGGGGTGGTAGGCGGGTGAGGCCTTAGAGATGAGAAAAGATACCTTGCTAGGGGTGGAGTCACGGGCCTCTATGACACATGACCATGTCGGTGGAATGTTTTTATTTATTCATTTTTATAGGATTTTAATTCATGAGTCATGGAAAGTGGTCATTGTCGTAAGCGGAGTCTGTAGTTATGTTAACGTTTCACTTCCATTTTGTACTTATTATTTCGATCTGAGGTGAAGTATGAAATAATTACACTTGTGGTAAATGAAAATATCTGACTAATAAAAAAATTCACCAAATTTATAAGCTCACGACTTTTTTGGAATATATCATTGTCGTGAAACAATTTGTAATTACTGCCGATGTTTCACAATTTCATTTTATTCTTTTTGTTTCAATGTGAGCTGAAGCATAAAATAATTACATTTGCGGTGAATGCCAGAATTGTCTGATTATAAATACTCTGGCAATATATAACATAAAATTACCCAAAATTTATAAATATACGACTTTTTTTAACTATTTCATTCGTAAAACAGTTTGTAGTTAAATTGCTGATCCTTAACTTCCATTTTGTTCTTTTTATTTCGATCATCTCAGGTGAAGCACGGAATAACCACATTTGTGGTGAATGACAGAATTTTATAATCATGAATATATGTGCATACTCTCTAACGAGATACTATAAAAATACTTAAAACTATACGAATTTCTTTGAACTATTTCATTCGGAGAACTGCTTGTAGTTATATTGCGGATGTTCCACTTCCATTTTGTTTTTTTTATTTGATATGAAGTATGGATGGTTACGAAAGAGTCTTGTTTGGTTCGATCTGTTTGTCATTCAACGGCTTTTTTGGCACATGAGAGCCAGTTAGACTGGGACCTATGGCTTAAAGTGGATTCCGAATCAATACAGGGTAGAATAACCCCAAGGTAGAATTCAAACCCACAAACTTTTGAACCGAAGACAAGAGCGCTAAGCATTCGGCTATAACTTAGACAAAATAGTGTTGTGTGTGGATTAGATAACTAATTAGTTTCTCTGTGGGAAAAAAAAACTAATTTTTTTTGCATTTTTTTTAAAATATGAATCGAATATCGATATACAAAATTTGTTAAATTATACCGTATTAAACCAAATAAATTGATAATCAACATATTCTATCGCATATATTTAAATATATAGCTAATTTGGCACTGAAGCATTAGCACTCTGATTTTCAGTTCAACAACTCATGGATTCGACTCCCGTCATGGGTGTAGGTGTTTGTTTTAATTCGCAGTTAAATGATCGTTGATAATGTTAAACGTGCTAATGCGTGCAAAAAATTGCAATTGGAAGACAAACTAAATCAGTTATATATGCTTACGAATTATTATTATTTTTACAGGTTATTCAGAAAATTAAACACAAAATATTATGATATTATGTTCTATAATATCATGATTATTACTGTATACCAAAACAATCAGCATCAATCAGGATAATTTTTTAACAAATCATTATTTTTCAAACATTTTAGTATTATAGTTTATTTTTAGTAAATTTTTTCGTATTATAGTTCAAATCACAATAATCAAAACAGATTAGCGTCTTAATTATTTTCCTTTTAGTTTTGTATTGCCTAGTTAATATTTTTTTTATATATAAGAAAAGAATATACAAAACTCCTTTAAATTGTATAACAATATTAAGCACACACATGAAATTTACTAAGAAATTTGTTTTCTTTTTTTGAATGAAATAGAAATAAAATTGTGAAATTACCCTAAGATAGATATTTGTAATCTGTCATTAATATTAAATATGCTTGATTATTTTTTAAAATAGGAGACTCTTGCCTTTTTTAATCTAAGTTTCAAAAATACGTTATAACATTCGTGTGGATCGTAAGTTTTTATCTTTATAATCGTCAGATTTCGTACTATGTATCATTGATTTTTAATAATGAAAAAAAAAATAATAAATAACACTTGATTAAAATTATATATTTATAAATTTTCTGAATATGTTCGATTACATTTTGATATATATTCGATTACGATTTATCGCCTTGATCCAAAGCTATCTCATTAATAATGTGTTATTTGTGATGCATCTGAAGACAATGAAATTATATAAATTTTATAAACGTCAGAAATCATATATGTTTAGTGAAAACAATTTTAATATTAATAAAATTGGTGGTCTAACCAAGACATTTTTACTCGTGTTTATTCCAATTTCGGGCTGCTCATAAAACTATCATACTAGGACAATACATTGGACAGCTCAGATACATGAACTTTGTAAAATGTATAAGTTACTGCATTTTAACTGACTTCATTTCAAACGTCGAAAGCTATTGTGGCTTGGTTGGAAAAGCCGCCTTTCTCATTACCGAAAAAATACAAAGTTATATACCCGACTCAGTCCAAGATATGTTGTATTCAGTAATGATAGGGATCAGTTATGTAAACTAGATCATGGTCGCAATGTCTTCCAAGTGAAGTGATACCTCTAGAAGCTTGAAGAAAAATCTAGAAGCCTTCTTGGCCCTATCTTTTAAGTTATGTGAACTCACTTTCAGATGAAAGTTCGTACGACCTCGGGTTGCTGACTAAGCAATCCCCATTGTTGTGCCGAAAGGTGAGATAATCTCAAAAACTGTCTTAAGAATACATTGTCCTAGTGTTCTAAGATAGATTGGGATTATAAATTAAAGAAGTATTCTTTAATTTGATATATATATATATATATATATATATATGATTAAAATTTTATATTTTTATATAAAATTAAATTGAAACAATAAAAAGCAATTATTTAGGTAATGCAAGCATTTTGATAATTTTTGTCAATACTGGTGATAAAATATTTTGTAATGTCAAATATTCGGTAGTTAACGATCTTGTGATAATATGCTAAAATAGTTTTTCTTCTTTTACAAGACTAACAACTACCACTGTGTTACCATAACAGTTACTGTTTGTTTTGAATGATTAGCTTTTTTTTTTCGTCTTCTCGATCTATACTATTACAAACATTTTCGTAATATTTAATGTAATAGTGCAGTCTAAGCGAGAAAATTCTCTCCATTTTTTTAACTAAAGATTAAGTCATGCAATCGCTATGCATATCAATAGGAAATAAAAAAAACACCTTTTGTGAGAAAAATGCTTTTCTCATATTATGAACATAATATTATGAAACTTTTAATTGAAAACAATATATCGTATAATTTGAAAACTTGCAACTTATGCAATCTATAGCGTATTTCTTATGTGCAAAACGTAACAAAATTTATTTATACAAGATCTACGACCTCAGATGAATAGGTTGATTTGCATTAATCATTTTTATTTTCTGTGTTTATGCGTAAGTTATACATATGAGATATACTGTAATGTAAAAAATAAATACGAGAGAAGAAGAAATATTCGGTTTAATTACTACAGAATATAAAAGTTTGCTTCATATACTCTTTGGTGTCAAAGATCAAGACTTTAATCACAGCTATTGTTGAACAAAAGCAGATAAGTGTAGCACTTTTGTTTCTGTAAGGGTGGATGCTTGGGAATTTTAATTATTTATCCACATGGGATACATGAATATGGTTCATTACTTATAAAAACATTGTCAAAGTGCAAAAATTTGGCAACAATGGTCTTCGGCTACTATGCTGTCTGTTGTTGGGCTATCACTTTCGTACACCAATACACAAATAATTATTGAATTATAATTACTTCATATTGAACTTATTGAATAAAAAGTATGTATTAATATAAAATAATTGTTTACATTTTTTCTATAACACTTTCTGAGCACATTTAGTAATTTGACTTTTACATCGTGAAACTATTAAAAATAATTTAGTTTACATATGTAATACTAAGTTTCAAAACGTAAAAAATAATACGTATTAAAATATATTTTAAGGAAATAATATAAATATATCTTTCAAATAAAATTTCGAATGGGGGAATAGGAGAATCATTCAGTAAATCTTTTCATTACAATAATTTTTTGTATTTTAGACTCTTGAAACAATGGCTTATTTTTTTTGCTATAACTCTTCTGTGTGGAAAATGGCATTTTATTTAGAAAATTCCGAATTTTTATTAAATTATATTTAGACAAGATGTATGTTTCATTAATTAATAATAACATGCATATTTAATTTTTAAAATACAAAGTTAAATGAAGTAATCCTTAAAAAGAATTTTCAAAAAGCTCTTTTTCAAATTTGTTACACATTTGCTCGGATTACCCCAGAAAAGGTATTTTGTATATACTATAAAATATAAAAGGCTTTACCGAGGACGCTTTAAATTTGAGAGACATAACTCGCAGAATTAAAGATGAAATGTTATCGATAAAAAAATGAAACAAAGACACAAGTAACGACAAAATTATACACATTTAATAAAATGCAAAATTAGTAAGAAATTTTATCAACAGATGGCACTTTGGGGTTAATCTTAGCACAAAAGTCCATAAGAAGTACTCAAAAACAAAGAATGAATCAATTTTGATGTAACGAATAATTCAGTCCGACTTTTTATATAATTCCTGAATTTATCAAAATTATCCAGTAGCTGCACTTAGATTTTTTATTCATTTATTTCCAGTTTTTCTTAGCTTTAGTATTTATGAAAATTTTTAGAATTTTGTTTTTGAATTATCTAATTTTTCTTTGCGTTTGTAATTAGTTGATGGCTCTTAAATATCGTGCACTCTTCGTTGCTCCTTAAGTCTAGTATCTTATAGTTTAACCATTTAAATACATCCTTATATATGCACTTATATGCATAAATGTAAATACAGTTTATTTTATATTTATGTATATAAATAAATTATTTATGTTCGGAATTAAATTAAAGATTAAGAATCAATCAAAATACTTTCAAAAGAAATATGTATAATTCCTTCACTTCATTTCAAAGTTTTCGATTCTGATTTTCGAAATTTCAAAATTGATGATTAAAAACATTGCTTATTTTATGAGCTTTTTTTTATCTTACGATCTTTCCAATATCCTCAATTTCTGAGAAATAAATGGTTTCTAAAACTATTTTATATAAGGGAGTGCATAAAAATAAAGTTTTTTTTAGATACACACCCACAGATACGGTACGCCCTCAGAAATTTCACTCGGCTAAATGATACCCTGTGTTTTATCTTGGTATTTAATCAGCTCATTAAATACAGGACGATCTTCCCATTTCAGTTCCATTGCTAGCGTGAAAAATCTTAGAGCTGTCACCGCACTAGAATAATTTTATCTCTGATTTATAGAGAATATGGATTACTGTTTTATATAATTTCATAGATATGAGAATTATCATTAATTAGTATGTAAAATGTTTTCATTTTGATTTTGAGATTGTTATAATTACATAATTTTGATGCAAAATATTTTCATGGTGAATATGAGATTGTTATAAACATATATTTTAAAAATTTTAATGATTTTGAGATTGTTGTAAATATATAATTAAAATGTAAACTAGTTTCATGGTGATTTTGAAAGTTGTCACAAATAGGTATTAGGGATGCAAAATATTTTCACTCTGATTTTGAGATTGTTTTACATACACAATTAAAATGCATAGCAATTTTATGGTTATTTTGAAAGTTGTCACAAATACAAAATAAGGAAACGAAATATTTTCATGGTGATTTCGAGATTATTCTAAATACATCATTACAATGCAAAATATTTTCATGGAGATTGTTAAATATATAATTACACACACACACACATAAATACAATAATTAATCATTCTAAAGATATTTTCTCAATTGCAAATTTGATGTTATTGTCTTCGTTATTGAATAATCGTGAATTCGATAAGTTCTTCCTAATTCCGTTAAACACATTGAAATATTCAGTTTTATTATCTCCTATCTTTGGTAAAGGCTTAATACTTTACTGTTACTGAAACTTGAATATAAAAAAGAAGCATTATTCTTGTCTTTTGAAAATATAATTGTATTTGAAATATGGTGTAATCTATTGTAATAACAAAACCATACAAGTAAATTTAGGTATTCAGTTACTTTTGATTGATGCTCTAATTATAGCTTTTTTAAAGATCTTAAATAATAAAGTCAAATATAAATTAAATAATTTCCTACATAATTTTGCTCTTGTGTATTTTATTTAAAAGATTCATAGTTTCCTGAAGATTTATTTAAATAGTTTCAATAATTAAACTAACTTGGACGTATGTCATAAATTGTTAGAACGTTAGTTGTTAGATTTATATATCAATGTTACACTCAAATAAATTAATTAGTAACTCAGACAATGTTTCATATCCAGAGCAATATTATTTATATAACTTTTTTTATACATAATTTGTAAAAATGCATATTCTGATTATAAATATTTTGCGATTTCATATAGAAAAAGTATTTTATTTCACATCATGATTGAATTAGTCCATTAGAAGTATAATTTAAAATTCTAAACCAGACGAACATCATTGAAAAACTAAAATTTCATAGAAAAGTTGTCTTCTTTGGAAGCACATTATTACGGTAAGTGAGAAAACACAATATCTTTCATTTAAAAAAAAAATATTAGAAATCAATAACTTGTACATATATGCGTACATCTTTGAGTAACATTTTTGAGTTGAATGGAAATATTTTTTGTAAAATCATAAACTCATGAAAAGCTATCACTATTTTTCTCTGCGTATTTCTTAAAAATAATGAGCAATAATTATCAAAAAAAAATTTTTGCGTTTTAGATGTGATGCTTTCAGAATAGAATAATCTCTTGTTTGGAGGACACTGTCCTTACGATTTATGTAAATTGTATAATGTATGAATGTGCCCTCCAGAAAGATCCTTCATACATAGTGTTACAAGTAATAAAAATGACAAACTCTTAAGTACTCTTCTCTATAAAACATGCATGCTGAAAACAGAAACGCTGTATAGAATTTTAATATTTTAAAAGAGTTGGGATCGAACCCAAGCCCATTCCACTTCGAAACAAGCAGTTCTATCTATAGGCTGTTCTCTATCTATATTCTTTTCTATTTTGCATTTTATACATATATGCATATATAGCGGTGCATGCGAATCCCGGATTGTACCTTAAGGTTAATGGATTCGGAATACTCGCCCGTCACCAAGTGCCTCTCAATTCTGAACCACGGCCAGATGACTAAGTCACACCTCAGACAGTAACTTTTTCTCTACGTGCACGCCACACCAACGGAAGGACTTTGGGCATCACAGATTAACGTGGACACGTGCCCAGCCCAGGGAGATTCAGCGACCAAGTGAGGGGTAATATGGTCATCCCCCCAATTACGACCCAAGGCAAATCATACTTCATTTTGCCGATTTTAACGGGAAGTGGCTGAAATACTGGAGCTCAGCATTTTATATATAGATAGTGATATGTTAGGGAATATTATTTGGAAAGAGGTTTATAAAAGATCAATTTATAGAAACAAAAATTAAGAAAATGAGAATGAATTTATTATTTCAGAATTTATTGTATGTGCATACATTTTCTTTTTCAACAGAAATAATCATTTTTCTTTGAAATTTTCAATATTCATTTAAGATACTTCATTGGTGTTTTTATTTTATCTCAGCATATAAAAATTGGTTAAAACTGCAACATTAAAATTGCCAGGGATATCTCCCATGTGATTAAAACTAACGAGATAGTTGTAAAACTGTCCTCATTGGCCTAAGTGAAAACTTAATAAAAAAATTGAGGGAAATTCTCTTGAAATGCAGTAAAAATGTGCAAAGTAAAATATCACAGTTAATGTATTAGCAGAAAATTAAATATAGTAATTAATTGTAATAGTTTCCTTTATGTCTTCAATACAATAACAAATTTTCAAAATATTTTAATATATATATTTTACTATTTTACTGATAGAGCCGCAAATTGATATTTCTAGTAAAAAGAATGGTTGTGGTCTTGCTTCCCGCCCGACTAAAGACCATCGTGTTCACTAATGGCTATTGGGGCAAGTAAAATGTGTCGTGGTCGCAACGTCCTCCATGTTCGCATTCCAAATTAATACCCCTGTGGGTGTTAGGAGCAGGTCTTTGGTCTATATCTAAATTGGAAGACCCAGATGGTGCTGCCATCTATGAGCAAAAATTCATATTTCCACTCTCTTGGGAGGAGAGCTTTGTTCAAAAAACAGAAAATGTCCTTCTGACTTCATTCTCCCATCCCCCGACGGGTGGGCTTCGCTTCGCCAAGTGTCATTAGAAACAGCAATAACAATAGCATGCAGAATACCAAAAATGATAATAATAATATTAAATGTATTTGTAAAATATTTACCAAATATTTTACAAAGAACTTTGAAATAAAATATCTAGGAAATGTTAATATCCATAAAAGAAGTACAATTATCTGTAGATTTATTTAGAAAACCATAAAAACAAAATTAGATAAGAAAATTAATAACAGATACGTCAAATAAATGATTATGTGCAATGTATTCTTAGTATGAAAAAGATATAGTGAATTAATTTACACAAGTGACACCGATAATAATCTAAGGAAAAAACTATTCTCAGTTTCACTTTTAACATAAAAATGTAATCAAGACTGTTCTAAGAAGCAGACAAAATGTAATCATTTACTAGGAGAAAGAAATCCTTGATGTTTTTTGTAATAACATTCTTCACCAGTAAATGCTCGAAGACCAATCATTTTGAGTTTTGAGATAATCTGTATACAACTTAATACTGCGATTTGATGGTGAAAGCTGTTGGCAAGATTTCTAACTAATTTTAAAATTTCTGCATACGTTTTGATAGCTTTTGTAAACTAATGCTATTTTAAATGCAAAGAACTCCCCATAAAAGATCCTAGAAATGAATATCAGCATAAATATTTGATAATTACTTGTAAAATCTTTTATTAACTACTTAGCAATTGTATTTTCAAGATAAAACATTATTGATATGTGGACAAAAATAAACTGATATTATGGATCGTTCTATTATTTATGAGCATCAATAATATTTTATCATTTTTTAAAGATAGATACTGGCAACACAAATAAGAAACAGAATGTCCAAACATCCAAATAATAGAAATTCGTTTAAATGCTTAAGATAATTTTTTTCCAAGCGCTTTAAAAAAAACACATCTCAATTATTTTATATTTTTGCTTTCAAAACAAAACAAAAAGCAGAAAACATTTCGAAAAGAATGCAACAGGAGCATCCTTTAATCTGTTAAAGATTTATGCGCTGAGTAAAAGTTGTCAAAGAGCGAGCACAGTAGCCGGATCCACCCTCTGACCTCCTGAACCCCTCCACCTCCCCCTTCTGATCAGAGGGTTAATTGAAATGACCTTCTCTGTCTCCCCCGTAAGAAATCATTTATTTTCAGCTGCCTCCATCTCATCCATTACGCATTCAGAAGCTAGACCCTCGTTTTATTGTGATTATCAAAGGGTTTAGCTGCTCAAGCCGTCGGCCAAATAAAATGAAAGGGATAATTTATGAAGAACACATTTTCTATTCTCTAAAAGGAAAACTCCTTCATCATTAAATATAGAATGAGTTAAAAGCTTTTAAAAATATTTTGTACTAGACTTTTCATTATACTCGGGCTTCTAACAGTATCTTGTCCAAAGTTTATTTGCTTCAGCGACAAAATATTCCTATGACAACCTATAGTTTATCAATTTACCATTCAAAAACTAGGCTTTCGTTTTATTGTGATGTCTATGGACTTACTTTTTTAAACAATCAGCGAAATTCTTATAAGTAAAAAATGAAAGGGATAATTTATGAAAAAAAATTTTTTTATCCTTAAGAAGGAAACTCTTTCGTCATTAAATACAGAACAAGTTACAAGCTTTTAAAAATAATTGGTATTAAGTCCAGTATTAATTTCTTATTTAGAGTTTTTTGTCTTAAAGATGCATATTTTGATAATCATTTGAAATTTTACAAGTTTTTTTTTCTTGATAGGACAATCCCGTTTCTTCATTTAGAAGTTAAGCATTCATATTCAATTTATTGTGATTATCTAAGAATTTGTTTTCTCAGACATATCCGTAACTTCTAAGTCAAAATGAAATAGAATAGAGAAAATTTGTGAAGAAATATTTAATGTATCTAAAAAGAAACATTTTTTATATCCCTTTCTAGATTAAATTTCATAATGACTTTTCATAAAATAATGGTATTTTTGATAATTTTTCAATTAAAAGTAATGATATAATGAACAATATGCATTAACAATGAAAAATATCATTTACAATATAATGTAACGAAAAATGCCATGATATTGAAACGAAATGAATTAAATAGAAGATGAACTTAGCTTGAAAATTTTACTTAGATTTCTATTTACTATTTAGTTTTTTGATTATTTTTGCATAATTTCAATTTAACTAATTAGATTATCTTATTTCTTAATTATAAATATAATTGCCTGTATTTTTTGCAAATTTTATATTGTTCATAACTTTTAATCTAAATTTTATTAAACTCTTCAGATTTTATCTATTATTAAAAGCAATTTTTCGTTTCCTGTATATAAAACTAAATTTATTATAAAATCAAATAAAAAATGTTTCGCATACTTTCATATTGTCATGTTTTTGCATGGTGTGAATTTTAATGTTATGTAAGTTACAAAATGCTAAGCGTATGCCAAAAAGGAAAAAAAAAAAAAAAAAAAAAAAAAAAACTAATATTTTATATATTTTTTTTAAATTGCCCATTATTTTACTGGTACTTACGTATTATCCTATCAACCCCATTTCCGAAAATTAAATATATCACCAAATATTGGGATTTAGGGCCAGATGTTACAATTTAATGATCACATAGGCTGATAGCTCACGTGTCATATTTCTTAGTTTTAACTCAAGCAAGTTTTAAAGTTACTTGTAACCGTGTCAATGTAAAAATTAAAATTTAAATTAAAAATGAAATTTTTTTAAATGAAGAAACTTTTTGCCTAAAATTTTTTCTCTCAAATTTTGAAAAACATTATTAAAATTAAGGACATAGTATTCAATATTCATTGAGGTTTTATAAAAAGTCAAAGATTTTTGGCATTAATCCGAAATATTTGGTGTTAACATATTCTTTTTCGCAGAAATGTCAACAGAATAACTACGTAAGTACCTTTTTGATAACGTAATATCATATTTTAACTATTTCCAAAGTGATTATATTTAAATTACTAATGTTATATATTTAATGATATTTAATTTCAGTCTGCTCTAATAAATGGAATTTACTTGTTATTAGCTTAAATTTTTAGTATAGGTATTATAAATGCCTCACTTAATTTAAGTTATATACAGTCCTGAAAAATTTCCCATATTCAATAATAAAAAGTTGTCATAAATCAGTAAAATTGAACTCTTATTTGGGTATTTACGTATTAGCATCTTCACAGCTAATTTCCGCCAAACCTTAAGTAGAAGTAGCGCTTAATCTACAGTTAGAAAATTTCTTATACTAATTTTGAAAAGTTTACTTTTCATAATTAGTAAAAAAAAAATTCTAACTATAGATTAAATAAGAAATTAAAAAATAAATTTTCTGATTATAAGGAAATTTCTTTGAAATTAAATCGCTAAAGCTGGGAGGGCGTTTTTACGTAAATACCCTTATTTGCATAAAACTTTTCATTTTTTAAAAGTATTTTTCAAGAAATAGTCAATATATAATAAGTGTCATAAAGTTGAGATTAATTTACGAATTTATAATATTTAAAGAAAACTTAATTCGGCTTATATAAATAGCACAAATTAAGTGTATTTTTGATTTAAAAAAAAAAAAAAAAAAAAAAAAAAAAAAAAACTAAGCTAATTTAAAATTTTTTAATGGACTTTGAATTTTGCGCATGTAAAATTATCATGTCCTTATTAATTGCAACTAGGAACATGTAAATTGCAATGTCCCAGAAAATGCACTTGTATTTAAATAAACATACTTTTCCATGAAACTTTAAGACCTGTTTGAATTGCTAGTGCAAGATATTATAAGCAATTTTTTAGTTAAAAAAAAAAGTTAAAGATCAGGCTTTTTAACTTTTAACAGCTCTAGTATATTCTTTTTACGTATTTGCTACTTAGATATACACATTAGGAATAATATTTGTACATTATATTACTGAAAATTACACAGCGCGGTTTTTTAATTGTATAGTTTATGTTACATTATCCATGCGTGTGTGTGAATGGTTCCTCATTACCCATCTTCGTTAACTGCAGATCGAGAAAAATATGCCTCGCAGATAATCAAATTAAATTCTTTGAGTTATAGATTCGGAGTCAACAGCTACTATAATTACTCGCGTTGTCGATGCTCATTTATCATTAAGATTTGTGGTCAGGTCGTCCATTAAGAGCCGCAATGAATGTTCCGCTCATTGTTCCCAGCCAAAGACCAAACACCATCGCCAAACGGCAAAAGAAACTAAATGAACAAAATGCTCTCTTCCCTTATCTATTAAGACGAAAGATGAGGCTGATAAAAGGGTTGGCTGGATTTCATCTGCTTAATTGTGCTTCTCTGCTGATTGTTGTGCACTCACTTCCTTATTGGCATTCTACCCGACTCTTTGATGATGCCAATACACCTGAAGAGTCGCCTTGGCGTGGTCCTTGTTGTATTTATTTTCCGACTAATCAAGAAATCTCCGCTGAATTGCTCTCTGCGCCAGAAGATTAGGGAAGGTATGGCTGAAGGGTGTAATTACACTGTTTGGCGAGCCTCATAATTCCCGAGCTTCTCAGTGAAAAAATGCAATGATAGTTAATGAATACGATTATAAGTATCTGATGAAACTTACTTTTTTGTCAAACACATTCAACTTAATACCACCAAACAGGAATGGGAAGTTTATACATGTATAATCATAATATTAATGAGATAACGAAGTTATGTCCTAATATTGATTGCAAAATATGTTAGGTTGAACTATGAATGAAATAACTGCTTTCTAAAAATTTATCTTTAATATTTTTTTATTAAAATTATAGTTATCACGTGACTATTATTGTGACTGACATTCAAATTATGAAATGGATGAAATGATGTGTAACAATTAGAATCAGAAAATTTACCTAGATTGTTTAATATTAAAACTTTCTATTTTTCCACCATAATGCTTTAGTTTGGATTTATAATACATTTATATAACCCATTATATATAATAGATCATAATGATTCTGCATTTTGTGTAGTCTAAAGAAATGGAGTGCTGTTAATAGCAAACTTTATTTTAGTATTCAGCCATCTTCAAGAATATTTTTAAAAAGCTTTAAAAGTAATGAATAGTAAGTGTAAGATGGATTGTAAAATTAAAAAGCAGGCAAAACTCACTTTATAAAATATAGAACTAAGCAATAGCTACTTAACACTTTATTAGAGAAATCAAGACATTTTCAAATATCAATCTTAACATATAAATTTAACGAAAGGACGGGCAAGGAAAAGACTTTCATGTATTTCATGTTCAATAAAATAACATAATTTTTTTTCCTAATGGCAAGGCACACTGAGTGACTGAACCCATCGGCCACAACAAGGCCGGGAACTGCTACTTTTTTTAACGTAACATGGTGGACACATGTGAATCAAGTCACGGAGGTACGAGTAGCATTGTCCACGTCACACCCCCACAAGCCCGTTTGTAGGGCGGGCCACATTTATCCATCATCTCAGAAGAAGAAAGGACAAAGACAGAAAGAGAGAGAGAAAGGAAACGTGTGTGTGTCCATGCCTGAACCGGGTTAGTTAGTTAGTTGGTTGGGTTTTGTGGCGCAAGGTATGCCTGAACCGGGATTCGAACCCGAGACCAACAGCCCGTTGCAAACTCATTTTTGAATTAGTTGGAAACATATTTTTGCAATTTGTTGTTATTGTGTTGTGGCCTATCCTCCAGTTGTCTTTAATCTGTCTGAAGAAGTCAGAAAAGATCCATCAGACCGCTAATTCTAAGAAAGACAATTCAATGACAAAGCGAAAGAAACGAATATATATCTTTCCTGGAAAGTTCCGAATAGTCCAGGGTGTGCTCAGTAGAAGCTTGCTGAACTTGACATTTTGAACAGGCCCAAAAATCTTTCTGTCCTCGAAAAATAAGGGACTCTTAGTATGACCGCTTGTCAATCTGAAATCTGCCGTTTAATATGCTCAGTCCCAAATGAGTGCAAAACAAAAAGCAAGGCTCACTGCCCTAGGAAAGTCTAGGAGGGACCCTCCACTCTTCCGAAAATTCAGCATTGACAATAGATGGGTGTTCTAAAAAGGCGAGGGTTGAAGAAGAAAATTGGAAAATATCTGTAACTCTCTTTGGCCTAGGTATTCACTCTTTCGTTGCATGCATGTCGACGTGGGATGGGATCCACTAAAAATGAACATCGTGGGACTTTATAATAAGTCTGATAAGAGTTTGGGGAGAATAGAAATTCTTGTTTTGTCTCCAACTGTGAGTCAATTTTGAAGGTGTTGAAGGGAAGAGCGCGACTGTCTGAAAGGATTAAAATTCCCCATAGTCTGTAAACACCGAAGTTATTATCAGGAAGATTTTCAAAGCATTGTTTTAGTGCTCTCAATCTCTCTACTATTCTTATTTTTGTTTGACAGTTCCAATAGCTAAGGTTTTCTCTTATGACTCTTATAGATTAAATATTGTTAACCTAAACACACTTTATACCATAAATCATTAAGTATTGTTTACTATTCTCCAGTGAGAATCAGTAAAAACATGACTTAATAATTATGGAAAATACCATAAGTGGTATTATTTTTAATCTTAAGATATGATACTACATTATTGTTTCCAATATTTTTTTAAATTTCGAGGATGTTTTATAACAGTGATATTAAGAAACACTTTGACACTTTGAGATAGCACAAGAGAGTTAATAATGTAGTGGTAGGTACATACTTCGAAAAGAGTGTTTTAAACTCAAAAGAATCGCATGAGAACTATTAGCAAATATGCACACTGCTTAATATCCATTTTGCTTACTCTTATCATTTAAAAGAATATTGACATCATTGAAAATATGAAGTATCTTTATAACGATATTCATATTGTTTCTTATGCATTCTTGTAATTGAAAAATATACTTTTCCAAAAACGGTGCTCTAAAAATACAATTTCTAAAACATTTTTCTTACTTTGTGTATCTTAAGTGAAAACAAAAATGGAGAAATTAAAAATTTTGGTAGTCAGTATTTCAAATAAATGGATAAGCAGAAATAAAAATATAAAATATTCAAATTTCTTATTCTATAGAGTGAGATTTTTTTTTATATAATTTTTCAGG
>JAPDSC010101381.1:23741-52061 GCA_026290005.1 Latrodectus geometricus | reverse complement strand
TATTATAATTAAAAAGAATCTAAAAATTCCTGAACAGTTTTCTTAAAATTTACACTTTAACGAAAACATTTTATAAGATCATCATACAAATTTTCCTTTCCAGTGCCATACAATCATCTTTAATACCTTTAATTGTTTTATATTCACTAAGTTTTGCAACAATTTTTTCGTAAATTTAATTTATTTAATAAGAAGGCCTCAACATGGCCTAATGATAGAGTTGCATTCTTTTAAGTGAAAGGTTTCATGTTCGATTCCAGACGCAGTTTTAAAAAATAGGATATCATTATTGCACCTCTACTTCGTGTATGTATCTTTTTCACGTATAATTTAAGCTCACTATTTATTAAAAATTCGCCATGAAGGGAATAAACAGTGGATTTATGAATGTTTTATAACGACTTTCGGCTATTATGCTTTTCTCTACTCGATCTCCTAATAAACAAGAACTCATCATGTCGAGCATATGATCTTCGAAATGAAAGGTCTTGTGTTCAATCAAAGCCGCTGTTGAATAATGGAAGATAATTATTTTGTTTTCGAAACGGACGTTTGTCATTGTGATTGTCTGAGAGTTTTCCGGATTTCCTCTTTTGTGATTCATGAATATGAGCCAATATCTGTGTAATTTTGGTAGAAAATATACAATGCATGATTGAGACAAGAAGAAAAGATGTGTAATTGATGCGAGGCTAATAGCTACAAAGTATAAAAAAATAAAGTTAATTAATACACACTAATGTATATACTAAAATACTAAACCACACAGCTTCTTTTGAATAAAACTTTTTTCTCCAAGTTTCGATTAATTTACGTATTCTACACTTAATAGTTTTTTCTTTGTAAAGTAAATGTAAAAATTAACAATGTTTCAAAATATTTTACATCGCTCTTCTTAATATTATTAATTAATTATTTTTTTTAAAAAAAGTATATTACGTATAAAATATATAGCAAATTTTTTTTTCTCCGGTACTTACGTACTATGAAGACTACCTTGGTGATATGTGGCAATAAAATTTTTCATGGGCGATTTTATTGGTGAGACTAATATGATTTAAATAATATTTACATGATATTCATTATTTTAGGGCCCTCTGTAACCCATGTTTTTTTTTTTTTTTTTTTTTTTTTTTTTACGTAGTCGTCATATTATTTTTTACGGTCACCAGTTTTGGTGATATAGCTAGGTAGTCGTCATAGTACGTTTAACATGAACATTAATGATTTGAAATGTGAAATTTTTAAACCAGATGAACCAGCAATGCATGTTATTGTCACAGTCATTTGAATTTAGAAAAGAAAAATTGAGATAGGTTATTCTGTTTATGCTCTCGGTTATCTATTTCAGTCAATTTTATTGTTAAATAAAGATATTGTAGTACATTTAAGCTTCTTATTTCTGCCGAAGAAAGCTACAAAGTATTATCAACCTTCTTAATATTCACAACAGTCAAATAACTAGGTAGACGGCTAATTTGGAAATATCCTTTCCTAATATCTTTATCCCACCAGTGAAACGATATTAGAACCATGGAAATGTTTATATCCTTAGATTCTTTCACTACGATAGACTTCAACAGGATAAAGTATCGAATGTGCTACTTTTTGGAGTTTAGATTGAACACTCTCTCCTTCATTGCCCAGCCAACTTTGAACCACTGAACATATCCAACCAACCATATACTAATTTAAACAAAGCACAAGTAACGAAGTTTAAATCTTATCTAATACATTTCTTTCAAAATTTCCATATCACTAAGGCTCCTAAGGATTTGATTATGTTTTCATTGAATAACAACACTCAAAATGGCAATTCAACTAAATTTTATTAGTTTTGCAAATAGTTGCCGATTATAATATAAGAAACATAAGATACCATAATATTTTCTTTAAGTAACTGCCTACTGTAACTTGATTTTAGATTTTGAAATAAAACCATATTAAGCTAATAGGGAAATGCGTCATTATCGTGTTTGAAAAGTAATGGGTTCGATACTTGCGTCGATGAAAGAGGATGTTGTGTTGAAACGGCCTATTCACTTTAAAACTTCATGTCAAACGTAAAGTGCCATCACGATTCTTGAAATAAATCAATTGATTTTTTTTATTATTTTTTTAAAATTATATTAGAGTATTAAATAAAAAAGGCAAACGCATGAAATGTCAATCGTCTAGAAAAAATGGTGATGAAAACATTAAAAAAATAACATCAAGAATTATTAATTTTATTTATAAGTAATTTAAATGTTTAAGAAAAATTTACAGTAATAGGAATTATTTCAAAAAAGTTAAAAATAAAACAAAATGAGATTTTAAACTAAAAGAATAAACTTTAAGCAAATTTCATTGAAAAATGTACAACAAAAAACAATATGAAAAAAAATTTTTCATTTATAATTCATAACTGCAGTTAAAAAAAAAATTTATTCGTCTATGGCTGATAAATAGATTACTTCGCATTTTTGTTTTTGATTTATGTGTGTATACGTATTTTTATTAACTAAATAAAATAGTTAATTTTTTAGTTTCCTCTTTTAACTTAATAATTTTCTATTTCCTGTATTGATAAATTTTCCAATCTGCGTTAACAAACTAGATAAAATTCAAATTATGCTGCATTTGCTTTTGAAATGCAAATGTCTTAAATTCAAATGTTTTCTGAAAGCTTTTAAAGTTTAAGATTTATGTGTCATTCCAAAAAGAAATTTAGATTTCTTATTTTTATTGTATAATTTCAACATATATTTTAATTATATTTATGAATGAAATATCAATTACAAAAATTCAATTTTACAAACTCCTATTGTTAAAGAAACGAATTAATTTGTTTGACACAGGTAATTTCTTCCTTTATTATTCAGAATCCATTGTATTTTCTTACATCTGTTATGTTATTCCCAAAGTGTCAAAAAAATTTTTAAATTACATTCAATTTTTTACTTTTGTTTTCAAAACATAAGAAAGTTTTACAATTTTCAAAGAAACAATTCGATTATGTTTTTTTCTTCCAATGGAGCATGTCGAATGATGACCAGATTTTCCAGAATTTTATAATGATACAATTGTGAATGAGCAATAGTGAAATATGCAGCCTATGTGTGATTATAAATTATTTCTTTCAATTCTAACTCAGTCAAAGAATTTCTAATCATTTTTATGAATACCTCTTAACTAATAACAATCTAATGCTTTTCCTCTGATATAGTATGTAAATTTAATAAATAGATGCCACTTCAGGTATCGACCTCGTCATTTTGACATTGGTTTGAATTATAAGAATTGTTTCCGAGTAAGTCTTAACTGTCTGAGTATCCCTCAACCGTCACCAACAACTTATGTAATTCTTGTACAATATAAAAACACAAATTTATAAAAGAAAAAAAACAGCAAACGAAATTTTATGAAAATCCCATGCAATCTTTTTAGTCAATGTAAAACTTTTTTTTATTTTAAATTCTAAATATGATAACGAAGTACTTAATTGCGTTTTTTTTTTTTTTTTATTCTAAGCAAATTTTGTACTGTTAATTTTAAAATTATGTAATAAAAAGGAATTTTCTCAGTTTATCTATTGAAATTTCTAAGTCTTTTTGCTTGAATATTTTTGGAAAAACAGGTCAAGATTTAAATTTTCGAGAAAAAATAAACAAATATAAAATATAAGTTTTAAGAACCATCGAAATTTTAAAATTGAGAAAACTAGTCCATAAATTATTATTGTTTATTAGCCTACAATATATATATATAGTCAAATATTCAGTAATATATGTATATTTATATATCTTTAATAGATACACTTATTTGAAAAATAATCTCTCTCTCTGTGAATTGTATTTAAATAATTTATTTTCAAAATTTAACAAAAGTCTGGTCTTTATTATTGTAAAGAACTTATAAATACCTTTCACAAAACGCGCAAACAACATTTTACGCTAATTCCTTGTGACGTGAATAGCTCAATGCTTTGCGAACCTCTCGAAACATTATTTAAGCATTTATTTTTCCTGTTTTATTATGCTAAGTTGAAGAGAACCTAACATGAAAGATATAAAGAGAGAATCTTACTTTTAAAAATAAATTTTATAGATTGATAAATTAATTTGAAGAATTTGTTGCTGCTGTATAAAAAATATATAGAAACCTTAAAAATAAAAAGTAGAAGTAAAAAAGCTTAACTATAAAATAAATAGATTTCTTTTTTTTTTCTTTAAAAGATCTTCCATATAACAGCTTTATATACTCTAAAACAATATATAGAAATGTTAAAATAAAAAGTGTAAAGCAATTCAATGCTAACTGATAAACATAAAAAATGCAAAATTGCTAAAATCAGTAGGCAAGTTAATTCAAAATTTTCAATAGGCAAGTTAATCGAAGTACGGTGATTGTGTGAAATAGATATTGTTTAAAATGTACATTGGCATAACCAATTAACATATGATTTGAAGTATTTCTGAGAATATGCTCTATATAATTTTATTCTCTTCAAGCTAATATTAGGTTGAGGAAAAAGAAATCCATTATTTTTACGTGAACTTTATGTAACTTCTTTTGGATTCGCTTTGTAAAAAGGTTTAAAACAGCTTTCATGTAGATTTTTAGGTCTTGTGCGAAGCTACGACTGCTGACATGCTGTCAAGTTTGATAATTTTTGATATTTTATAGACATTCTCGACGATGTTATATCCATGCGAGGTGCATCTTTAGCATCCAAATACCCGAACGGAATCGACGAAACCAAAATTGTGCGTAACTGGTTGTTACAATCTTATATAGGATGATAACACCTTTCACAATTTTAGCCACCCGGCTATCTTTTTCGCCGTTAAAAGAGAAAAACGAAAATGTATCGAATTTTCTGTTTGTTGTCTTCCATTTTTAAATCCTTGTACTCGTAACTTAATTAATCAAACAAAAAACCACTAGAGGATATTTTAGTGTCAAATGTCACCTTTCCAACGAGCATAAATCAGAAATTGTTTGATAGATACCTCACGAGATATCGATCACTACAGACGTCTACCGAAAAAATATTGGATTACTTTTTCCCCAACCTAATATAAGAAGACAACGAATGAATTTATTACAACAAAAGTGGACAATGGTTTTCTAGAACGATAGAGCGAATGAAATTTAAAGCTTATTAAGTAACAAGTTTTGTTCCAAAGAATATTTAACAGCGTGCAAATGAGATGTAAAGAATTTTTAGTAGCAAGCGATTTGTAGTGAAGTTGTGAACATAGTGTTTAAAACCTAGTATTGTCATAAATAACTAAGAGTTTATTTTAAATGTTTATAGTTTTTTTGTTACCATTATGAGAAGATAATAGCTGTATTGTCTCTAAAACAATAATCCGAATTAAATCTAAAGAATATTTTGTTTGTAAGTTGATTAAAGTGCAGGAATGATATGCGCATGAATGTTGCTTAAAATCTTACATTGCATTAACTAATTAATATGTGACACCAAATGTATATGAAACTATAATCTCTAATAATTTAATTGCTTTTTCCCAGTTTAAAAAGATAATCAATGATTTTTTTAAATGTCTGGAAAGCATAGGTTCATTAGATTGATATAATTAACATCAATAATAATTCTCTTTTTGAGCTCAAGTAACGTCATGGATTGGTTATGGACATTTATTAGATTTAATCATTAAATCTCTAATGTTAATCATATAGAGAATTTTTTAAGAAATCTAGAGCACTAGTTTTACGTTAAAATATGTTCTTCTAGAAATGCATGACAAGCTAGAAAGATGTTCCTGTGAGAAAAAAAAAACTAATGAATGATTATTAATTGTTAGAATGCTAAATTTAAAAGAAAACTGTTTTCTTTTCCTATTTAATAGGAATATAAATTTAAACATTAAAGTTGAATTTTTTTCACATCAATATTCATTAATGCACATCACAATCAATGTGTATTGAAATTGTAGCGTTTTATGTAGTAATGTATCAAATATATGCTAAATATTTACACTGACAAAAAAAAAAGTTTAAAATAATTATTTGATTTTTGATAAATTACCTTATTTAATTACTCTAAAGTGCTTATTTTTAGAAATTATAAGACATATTTTAGTATTTAAGAATTTATAAAATTATTATAGAAATAATTCCTTGTTTTATTGAACGCAAAGAATATGAATGTTGAAGTGATTTTTTACGATTTATTTTCAGAAAATATTTTGAGAGGGAGAGAGTATTTAATTTTAAAGTATACTATAAATAATTAATTAAAGCATTACCTAATATAAAAGAAATATATATATATATATATATATCCATATGCATGTATACATATATATACATACTTATGTACACAGTAATTTATATATAAATATGTAATTTAAAAAATATAGTTATATTTTTTATATAAGGGATGATCAAAGAAAAGGTACGAAACGACACGGTGGATACAAATGTAGACTTTATTCAAAATATATACCACAGACTTGAGCACAACGATCCCACTGATGAACAAGCCTCAGGATTATTTGTTCCCAGAATTCCTGTGGCCGTAACGAAACCCAGTCCTTCACAGAGTCCTTGAGTACGTCGTCCGAGTTGAAGCGCTTCCCTTTCAGGTGTTTCTTCAGTGGACCAAACACATGGAAATTGCAGGGTGACATGTTCGGACTGTAGGGAGGATGGTACAATGTCTCCCACTTGAACTTCTTCAGTTCCATGTGTGTGACTCTGGAGACGTGTTAACGCGAGTCATCATGGAGCAGAATCACATCCTTCGTGAGCAGCCCCGGTCTTTTGCTCTTGATTGACCTGCATAGGTGTCGGAGTGTCTCACAGTAACATCGAAGTTTATGGTTTATCTGTGCTCGAAGAATCCTGTCCTCATACGGACTGCCGAACCATTTGGATGACGCTTTTGGCATAAGCCTCTGCACTCTCCTGCGCATGCTCCGATCCCAGTCAAAGACTTCAATCACATCCCGAGACTTCTCGCTACGTTCTCCCATGGCGGAATATGCAAATATTTAACTATTACATTTTTACGTCATTTCGTACCTTTTCATTTGATCATCCTAATATACACAAATAAAAAATGCATCTTAATTTGTTACTTTATTATTCAGGCTAACAAAAAACACAAAAGAAATGTTACTTTTTTAATAAAAATAAACAAATGAAATTTCAAAAGGCTCAACCTCAAAGTGGTTCATCCTGCTTAATTTTTTTAAGAAACTATATTGTAAGGCAGCAACTGAAAGATGAGCGTTTTGACTTTAAATTACATATATAATTTTAATGAAACACATTAATTATTTTCTTTCTGATATGATTACAAAATTAGAATCGAAAAATTGACGCTGAGAATATTATAATCGAATTTCTATCTGGGATAATCAAAACCAGTCCTACTTGCTACATTTGCTATAACTAAATCTTTCAACATGAATCTTAAAAGGTATTTTATTAGAAAAACTGACGAAAAAAGTTCATAACTTTTCAGAATTCATACATTTCAGTTCAAACTTCAATATACAGAACTTTTAAGAGCAAAATTTCCATTTTATTCTCTACATTAATATTTGTATTATTACTATTTCAAGTATTGGAGACAAAATATGCTTTTTTCTTAATTTTTGAGTCACTTCCAAAATATGGTTTGTTTATTACATTAGAATTACAAATCCTATTTAGAGCCAGTAGAAGTACCTAAGATAACATTTTATCTAATTACATGAAAAAAATATTGCTTGACCATTTTAATCACATGATCAGTCACCTTTAAACACTTTGCTTACAGAGATTTTCAGAATGATTTTTTAATTGAAGCAAATGTTTTGGACACTGTAACCCTAGTAGCAAGAATTGTAGCATCTACTGGATATCTTCAAAATTTGATTTTTTATTGCTATATAATTGCTTCTCTGCATAGGAAGTCAAATTATAACGAAACCTGCATCTGAAAAAACATTGAACCACTACAAAGTGAAATCGAATACACGAATGATAACCATTCAGCTACAAACTCGTCATGATGTGTTCGAGATATGTCTAAACTTTTTCTTGATATTTCTTTTATTGGAGACACATAGGTCAGAACATTCTCTAACAGATTTGAGTACCACCAGTGAAAATATTCAAAACGGTTACTGTTATGTATACGTATAAAGCTACAAGCATCACTAAATATATATTTAGTGATACTTGTAGCTTATATATATATATATCTGAGTTTGTGCATGATAGATCAGTGTGTTTAATGTCTACTTTAAGTGACTTTATCACTGCCTTAATTTTACAAGAAAAATATTTTTGTAAATAATTTGAAAGGAATATAAATAAACTTGAAATTTAAAATTTCCATGATCATGAATAATAAGTTATAAATTTTACAAAAGAATAGTTTTTTCATGTATTTCAAGTAAAAAAATTTTGATTTTAGTCTTACCTAATGAAAAGGTAAACTAATAATGCCACTTAACCAGAAAATGTTTTCTGTTTTGAAAATAGAAAAAAAAATTGATTAAAAGTTATTCTCATTTGTAGTTCTTGTATTAAATGTAATTTTTTATACCATCGATTATTTTTATATAAGTCACATTTAACACTTTATAATCTTAAGTTTATATTTAATCCTTTATATTTATGCTAATTTTCCCTTGAATTATGTAAGTGAATGAAATAGGAAAATAATGAATCATGTTTCCTTGTTAGAGCAAAGATAGTTTTTTAGGAAAAATAGAACCTCATTATAAGTTTAGCCTTCTTACAAATCTCGTGAAATGAGAAAAATTGAATCTAGTGATGTTTAATTTACGGAAACCATATAAAGTGCAGCGGAAATGTCAGAGTTACTAGATTGGTTTAATATTCCCTTTTGACAACAATATGGGAGATATATTAATCCGTTTGAATAATATAGTTTAGAAGCATCGAAATGGTTTTCCTTCGTGTATTTCAATACTTTACTGGAATCGCTAGACTGGATTAAGTCAATAAATTCTTTCCGTCTCCCGGAAGATATTAGTTTGGATTAGATTTAAAATAGGTTAGATTTTAAAATTTATAAAATAAAATGCTTTTCTATGAACTGTTTATTGTTGTAGCTTGAAAAAGCTGATAATTACTGATTGCTGTTTCATGATATTTTTCTCCTTTTATGGCGAGTGTAAACGCATTTTGCATTTTTTTTTTCTATATTTCTGAATACTGTGTGTTTGTCTACACACAATGTAAGTGCTTATTTTAAATCTGTGAAACTGATAGGATAAAACAATATGATTTTCGACTTTTAAGAATTGCATTTGTATTCTATCTTATAAAATGAAAATTTTATCTTCTTAGAATAATTTTATTTCACTATTTTATTTGAATTATCTCCACAAGCAGTTTATAAAAGCTCCCGATAAGAGAAGAGAATTATTTCCAAATGCATTTTAATCTAATATTAAACAATTTCCACTGGAATTCAGAACAAGAACTCTTATGTCATGAAAGGCAAAACAATGACCATTAGTAGAAACTCGTGTCTTGCGAGTTATACGTTTTAATAAATGTAAATTATTTGAACAAATAATTGAATGTATAATTTAATATAATTGAAAGAATTAGAAAGAAAATATTTTAAAGCGTAAACTAATTTATTAAATATTATGTTTCTTTAATTCTTGGCTTTTGTATTATTTTATTATTTGTATTAGTTCTAAATGAATTAAAGTGTTTTTTAGCATAAAATATCAGCTTTAGGTAGTACTAATTCCAATAAAGTAAGTAGTCTTATATAATTTGAAATATTATTTTTAGGGTGAATAGAAAAGTTCAATCAATATTTTTTTCTTAGAATAAATTATGGAGTCAGTATCAAAGTCACTAAATATATGAATGCCTAAATATGTTTTAAAAAATTGACAAATAATGATGCAGGACTTTGAAAAGTCCAATCTTTGTACCTTCCGATACACAATTTAGTTTGCTACACATTTTGAAGGCTTTTTGTTATGAAAAATATTGTATTTGTTTTTTATTTTATTTATGACACAAATACAGAAAATGTAATAAAATATAAAAAAAATGTTAAGCCTTTATGAGCTATAAAATATCGAAAATGATTTATTTTGTTAAGATATATCGGTCACCGTTCTTATAATTCTGCCATTCTATCATAAAAAACAGAAAATTGGGAATTTAATTACCTAAAATATTGTATCTTACATTGGATGCAATTATTTTTGGTTAAGCTCTCATTAGTCTAGAATAGAAGAGAATGTCGAGAAATTTTTATATGGTTCCTTAGGATATATATGCGGATAACAGAAGTTGCACTACTTTGATCTTTTCAAAAGCCGCCCGATTTGACAGAGGACATTAAAATTGAAATTGCAAAGGATTGATTTATTAGATTACACATCTGTTCCCCATTAACCGTAGGGCGAGCCTTTTCGCCAAAATGTTGCTCGATCGAAGAGTGAAACAACATTGGCCGTTGATTGTCGTTTATTTATTGGTTGTCATTTGACACGACGAGCGTTGTGTAGTGGTATTCGTAGAGGTTGCGTGTAATTCGAGCTTACTCCTTCATTTATTTCTTTTGTCAATTTAAATTTGTGATTTAATCCTTCTTTGCATAATGGTGGAAATTTCCATCATAACCTATAATGCCCAAAAATTATATAAAAGAACAAGTTCACTTTAAGTTGATCGTGTTTGGATACCTTTTTAATGTCCATTGCATAAAAAGAAACATAGCTGTCAAAAATAAACAAGTGTCATTAACAGTGAAACGAGCTTAAAGTTGTCTCATTCCGCTGTTTGTTGTAGTTGCAATAAACGTATGATTTCGTTTATAATTTTGTTTTATTATATTAGAGTTTCTATTGCTAAAATATTGAAAATGAGTGGAAGAAAGGTTTGTAACACGTGTTTCTGTTATTTTCCTCTTTTATTTCTATTTAGTACTAAGCTAATGATCTAACTTTGGATGATGATGGAAATTTTAGCATATTGTTTTTTGCTAAATTTATACTATAAATATATACTAAGATTTTTTTAACCATTTTTCCTTTAATTTTGAACATGAATTATATCAACTTGATTAATTTCACCAATAAAGAAAAAATCATGCAAAGAAGGGTTAACTAAAGAGTAAACAAGACTCTTTTGTGCAAAATAACAAGCCTCATTATGTCTGTGAAGAAACGAAAAATAAGTGATGAAAATCGTGCATTTAATGAAAAATGTGAGTTAGACTATCTGATCTGCAAAACAATAAAATTCAGTGTATGATTTGTATGCAAGTTTTGTTGATGAATAAGGAATACAATGTAAAACGGTACTATACTACTTTACATGAAGAAAAGTATAAAAAACATATAGGTGGAAAAAAGAAAAATTATTGTAGCCGAGTATAAAAAAAATCTAATACATCAAACAAGAATGTTTTCAAAAGTAAGTACAGATAATGAACAAAGTTTGGCTGCGTCTTATGAAGTTTCTTTACTCTATTAGCCAAAGTTTCAATGGCTCAATGCTTCATGCAGCCAAATTTGTAGGAAAAGTTTGAATCTGTACTATTGTCTCACCAAACAGTGGCGTGACGAGTAGATGATATGGGTGAATATGTTTCGAAAAAATTATGTGATTGTATTTCGGATTGCGAATACTACTCAATATGTTTGGATGAAAGCACCGACCAGACAGATATCAGTCAATTAGTATTTGTTCTCGTTGCATTTCAAAAGATTATACTATTACGGAGGAAATGTTAAATTTGATACCGTTACACGGAATAACTAAAGGCACAGATATTTATCTAGCTGTCAATAAAACTGTCATAGACTGGGGACGATTCCAAAAATGGTATGATGGGAACAGTAACAGGATTCGCCGGACTTCTTAAAGAAAATGACATTAATTGCCCTTTGTTTCTTTGCATCATACAACAGGAAGCCTTATGTGGAAAATCTTTGTCCCAAACGAATGCCATGTAAGTTGTTGTTAGAATAACAAATCACATTGGAGATGGAAACAAAGTTTGAACTCATAGAAAATTTCGAGATTTTTTGAAATGATGCAACCTCTGGAGATTTATTATTACCTCCAAAATAAGATGGCTTAGTACTGGGCGACGCCTTGAACGTTTTTTTGCTTTACGAAAAGAAATACCTTTATTTCTAAAAAATTAAATAAAATCAGACACTTCTGAATTGCAAAATTGTATGCAAGATACTTTATTCTTGGCTGATCTTACATTTTTAACTGATGTGACTCAACAGTTGAACGAAGTAAATTTGAAGTTACAAGGCAAAGGACACAATATTGCCAACTTGTTTGGATATGTGAATGGTTTTAGAAGTAAACTAAAATTGTTCAAAACGCCACTAGAGCTGAATGATTTTTCTTTTTTTCCGAGTTGCAAAGAACATTACACAGAGATGGAAAATTTTAAAGAATGTACTTTCAAGGATCACCTGAAGTATATTGACGATTAAATTGTGGAGTTTGAACAGCAATTTGCAGATTTAAAAGAATTAGAGAGTGATATATCACTTTTCACTCATCCATTGACAATTGCTATTGGAAGTGTAAAGACTGATTATCAATTGGAATTATGTGACCTACAATCAGACACCTTTTACTAAAGTAGGACAGAGTCAGGAATAGATTTTTTTAGCTCCTTGGCTAGCGTTTTCCCAAATTAAACAATCTTGGCTTAAAAATGGGTTCAATGATGGGCAGTACCTATCTTTGTGAAAGTGCGTATTCCACTATGAATTTTATAAAATCTAAATATAAATCTTCACTGTCAGATGACTCACTTACACACGCACTGCCTCTGGCAACAACTAATATTAATGTTGATATTGAAAGGATTGTAAAAGATAAATTAATGAAGCACTAATACAATTTAATGTACAGTTACATAGTAACTATATTAAACGTTATTAAACCTTTCATTAAAAAAATGTGTTTTTCATTTGTGCGGCCCTCCAATATGTTTAGTAATTTGTATTATCCCGGGATCAAATTTGGTCTGGACAGCCTTGAGTTAGATAATGAAGTTCTAAATTTATTATATCAAAATCTCGTAAGTACTTCTTATCAGTATTAAAATTCTACTGCTAGAATCAGATTGAATTAATGTGAAAAAAATTTTAACCGTACTTTTGCTTATTACATAACAAATTATCATAAAAAATAATTTTATTTGACGTTTTATGTCAATTTTCTGGTTATTTATTTTAGAAACCCTTCCTATTAATAAGGTCCAATATTCATATTGAAACTATTATAATATTCCCCAATATTAAAATAAACATAATTATCTTCATTGACATTCAACCAATATTAGTGGGTCCTGTGGCCATAACCTTGTAACTCTTTTTTAAAATTATACATCAGAGAGTGTTTCTTACGACTTTCTTCTGAAATTGAAAACCATTCATTAAATTAACTGAAAAATGAATTGAAATATTGTATATATATTTCATATATATGTATATATGAAATATTGTATATATATATATGTGTGTGTGTGTACATATAAGTAGGATGAGATTAAAACAATGTGTTGGTAAATTGGTATTTTTCCCATTTCCAATGTGTATCTTAGTCAAGTACTTATGATTAAATCCTCGTAGAATATGAAAAAATATTTTGACGGTTAATAATAGCGTGATTACATTAATAAATAAGAGAGGAATAATAAAAGAGTACTCATCTTCTTTTGCATTCAGAACTTGTAATGTTGCTATGAGACTGACGAAATAAAATTGTATTTCTACGCGTGTTTCTCTCTTTAGATATATTTATTAACTCTAAATTATGCATCGTTTTACAGATATTTAAAATGAAACGACCTTGAAAATCGCTAACTAAATAGTTACTGTGGAAAATATTTAGCCCGACAGATATAGGTATTTCATAATAATGCATGCGATTCTGGAATATATATACTGAAATGTATGTTATAACAACGCCGTCATTTGACCTTGATATGACACAGAAGCCCAAAATTCAGTAGGAACATTACTTAACTTGTCAAGAATATTTTGAAGCATCTTTCCTTTGGTTATAAGTGTGTTTGTCACCAAAAAGGCAGTTGATGTAAGCCAGATTGTGAAGATTCGGAAACACTGAACCAATATTTTCAGGACTGAACAGCTCGTTATACGAGAGAGACGAATAACACAGCTAGATAATAGCAAACGTTGCATGTTCAGACATTGTTAATGACCTAATATTCGAAGGCTAACCTTTTTTTCGTAATATGAGATTAGTTGTTAACCACGACAAACATGCTGAATCATATTATTAGATATACTTCTACTTGAGCCTGCATCAACTGGCCATCAAAAAAGTCATTTCTTGCCACCAAACTAATTTTATAAAGAGTGAAAACTTCTGACTTGATATGTCGCTAATGAAGGATAGACTACTAACAGCACAGAACCTGTGCTGTTGGTTCTGCAATTGTGCTGTTGGTAGTCTATCCACTGCGTTATTCATCTACTTGGATTAGGTAGTCGCAAAGACAATACACAAGTAATGCATTTTAGAAGATATTCATTCAGAATCTTCAAGTTACCACAGATCACTCCGTCAAAATTACTTAGATCATGAAATGCAAATGTAATCATAAAAGACATGCTTTCCGCGCCAAACCACAGGAAACGGTATATACCATTTATATCGGTATATACATTACATCTTTTCGAATTATTGGCGGAGGGTTATAATGCCAAATGGTGGCAGTGTATATAAGGCTTTGGCTCTTCAGCGAATATAGGAGTTGTTAAATTGAAATTATCAAATAAATGTTCTCATTCTTTCTAAAAAATGACATTTTCAACTATCGGTTAAATAAATGCAAATGAATGGCGCAGAACTGAAGCAAATTCAAAATATTTTAATGTCATATGATATATATATATATATATATATATATATATATATATATATATATATATATATATAGCTTAAAGTAAAAATCCAATAATAATTAAATTAATTGAAAACCAATGTAAATTCTTTTAAAAAAATTTTTTAACATGATGAATAAAAAAATAAAGTAATTTAAATTGCTCAAACTAGACAAACCAGAAAAGATTTTTAAGAAATTAGAAAAACCTTTCTAATAAAAACATGATTAACCAGTTAGAAAACAAAAGGGAAAAAAAAAGAAATAATAGAAAAAGTAAAAGTGAAGATCAAAACAGAATTACGAAGAAAGAAAAAAATTGAGAAATGATAGGAAAAAAACTTGTCTCTTTTCATCAAGAGAACAGAGGTGAAGGTGTTTCGAATTAATTTGTGTAAAGACTCTAGCTAATAAACAATACACAAATGAACTGTTTTCAATGCCTTAGAAAGAAAAATGTAAAAATTTAAAACAAAAGTTATTTAAACTTCAATAAAATTACAAAACTTGTCAGTGAAAATTTTTTTAAAAAAAATAGTTTAAAAATATATATGAGATGCTAATTAATTATCAAGGTTAACAATACATACGAATTTAAGAAATAAAGTAAGTATGAGAATTAAAAGTATTTAAAAAATTTTAGAAATAAAAAACGAAAATGAATATTAACTAATCAGGAGACGTTTTGAAAAGCTTTTTTTTTTATTCCTAATGGCGGGCACCCTTGAGCAAGTACGTACATTAGCCGCAACAAGGCCGAAAATTACTACTCATTTTATCGTTACCCGGTGGGCACCTGTGAACCAAGTCACGGAGGTATGAGTTGCATTACCCACGCCACAAACCCGTTTATAGGGCGGGCCACATTCATCCATCCTCTGAGGAAAGGCTAAGAAACACAGAAAGAGAAAGTACATCCACACCCGAGGTGGGATTCGAACCCAGGTCCTTCCCATCCGTAGTCAGTTACGCTAACCACTAGACCACTATATATATATATATATATTCATGAATTTTTTTTAATATATATATATATAACACAGGGGATGCTTGTTTTTACGGACACTCACGAATTTGCTAATTAATGATTGGTCCTTAACAAAATAATGGTTCGTCCCACAGGTGCAATTTTAATTCCCATATATGAACAGAAAATTTGAAAAATTTCCCTTTTTTAATTCATTTTCATTTCTTTTCTTTCGCTAGAGTTCATTTTTTATAATATTATATGATTTTCTTCATTTTCATTTTATGGTTAAGAAATTGACGACGACATGAATAGACGTTTTTACAGGTGAATTGTATATTCTGCGAACTGTGGACAACTAACAGCTCTGCTGATCATAATTTTGAATTTTTCTAAGCAGTTCGTGTGGAATTTCTTTTGTCTAATCTAATTTCCGTCTTACAACTCATACATCAGAGTACAATCTGCAGCTACAAGTGCAAATATTGTAAGATATTTTTAAAGGAATGATCATTGCTTATAATTACCTTATGAAAATTGACATTCTAGGTGTAATACAATAGTCAATCTATACCTGGAATGATGTCACAAATAAAATGATATCTAGGGATTTGGCTATGTAGATTTTGTAAGAGAAATTTCCATAACAAAAGAAAGCTTAGAATAATTACCTGATGACTATAGCTACTTATATGGAGTTAAATAATAAATAAATACTAACTTCCATAAAGAAATCCTCAGTACAACCTGAAATTTAATTGCGGGACTTTTTTAATATAAACTCAAATGTAATTTGTTATGACGAGATGTAAAATGATGAAAAGTTTGAGAACTTAATAAATGAGAGTGAATAAAATTTTAAATATCAAGTGAGAAGAAGAGGATGCAATTCTTTGCCTATCTGTGAGAAAAAAAGATAAATGGCTAAGGAGATAAAGGTACGTTTTTGAGGAAAACAAAAGTATAATACGAAAAAAAACAAAAAAAAAATGTATTTTTAAAATTGTAGTTTTGAAATAGTTTTTAGCTTTTTTTTTATAGTACATTATATATATAAAAATAGCAGTTTGATTTAAAAAAAAGGATTTAAGATATCTAACTCTTATTTTTCCATTATATGAACTTTCAATATTCGATATTTAGAACTATTTTGCTAGTGATCACGAGTTCTTAATATATATATATTGTATATAAAACTAAAGAGGCCTATCAACTCGATTAACCAGTTAAGTCAAAATTCAAACATGGTAGCTTGAAGGTACATGCATGGGATTACGATGATTTTAAACAATGCAGAACTCAAAGTTACGGTTGTTATCAGAGTGTGTGTGTAATAAATAATTTTATAATAATTATAAGCCTAAATTTTATAAATATTACAATAAAAATGTCAACATATAATTAATATTTTAATATTAATTTAAAAAATAAATATGTCATCTATAATGCAACTATTTATCAAAATAAAAATTAATAAGAAAGTGAATTTCCTTTTTTTATAGCTAATCAACATTGTCATTTGCAATTCCTGCCAGAAAAGATAAAACAAAAGTGCTTTAATACTTGTTTTCCAGCAATACTGTGAGTGACAGGAATATTAGAGCTTAAGTGTTTCCAGACTACTTTTAATAATTTCTTCCCTAAATTAGCTCAAGGCTAAATTCTGTCATCTTCCAATAAAAACAAATTTCAATTGAAACCGGATTTATAAAAATGGAGATTTGTGAAGAAATGAATGGAAACTAATCTCAATCGCTAAAATAATTTAAATTTATGGAAACTATTTGAATTTATAAATAATTTAATAAAAATATGATTATGTATAACTAAGTTTCAGAAAGTAGCTGTGTTACACGTTTTAAGTATACAGGTACTTCGCATTGACAGTTTGCGATTGCTAATTTCCATTTCCTCAATGCTGTTTTTGAATCAATATTCATCAAGTCAGGTGAGAAAACAATAATAGAATAAGTCCTCGTTATTTTGATTTTTAAGGGAACACCAAGAAATTGAGAAACTATTTCAGAAATTGAAGTATTAAGAAGGTTAAATCGAAGTTCTTGAAAGTAATTTTAAAGTTATTTATCGAGAAATTTGAAATAGAGTTTCGTTGTTTGCCAGTATTTTTATTTCCAACATTTCAATGTATTTTTGCAGTCAGGAATAATTTACTATCATTTTATTTACTTTACAGTGCTTCTTAGATTAATTTTTTAAGAATATTTTCCAAATGAAGACAAAATATTTTTCTTTTTATTAGCAAATTTTTCAGAAAATATTCTGTAACAGTTTTTACTTAACTTTACATCAATTTAGAAACTTTTGTTCTTTAAATCAATTGACATAATTTACTTTACTTAAAGTATTTTAAGAGAGAATTGAAAATTTAGCACAGAGCGATTTTCCTCCTTTTGAAAAGCTGAACTCTTTCCTCTCTGAAAAGAGAATTTTTTTAATATAAACTAACTTAATTTCATTAAAAACGAAATATTTAAGCTCAATAAAAGAAAATAATCCTGAAAGAACAAAATTATTATTGCTATTTTATCAGAAGTGAAATGCTATATGAATATTTAAATTAAATGGAATTCTAATCTTTTGAATGCAAAAATCCTGGCATTTGTTATTTTTATAAATTGTAAATGGCTTATAAAAGTTTTATTTTTATAATTATTTATAATGTTGAAATTTTCGTGAGTATGTTTAAGTATTCTTTCGTATTCCAACTTTGTGCCCTTTGAAACTTTAAATGTCATTCAGTTTCATGAAGAGCACTTGATATAACAAGAACACCATGATGAGGTCAATTTAGCATTCTCCGATGACCAAAAAGCAGAACTCCTAGACATCAATTTCCAGCAGCAATTCAGTCCTAATAACATCAGTAACCCTGATATTATTAGTGACGTCTCAAACAAAATCAATATATTCTATTCCTCTCTGGCAACAAACCTGCAACCCAATTTCGAACCCACTACCGCTGCTGAGGGAGAAGAAATAATCAAAAATCTCAAGCCCAAAAAGAGCCCTAGATTCGACAGTATTACTAATAAAATTCTTAAACAACTCCCGGTTATTGCTGTAAGCCTCCTAACTACCATCATTAACGATATTATTCACTATTCCTCTTTTCCCTCCCTCTGGAAAGTAGCAGTTGTTGTGCCAATCAAAAAACAAGGAAAAAGTCCTAAATCACCAGCAGGCTATAGGCCAATCTCCTTTCTACCCACTCTGGTGAAAGTAGCGGAGAAAATTATCCTAAACCAACTTAATAAATTTGAAGAAAAATATTCCATCATCATTCCCTAACAATTTGGATTTAGGAAAAACTTTCAACAATGCACCAGCTGCTTCTAACTTTGGAAATCATTTCCAAAAATATTCTGAAATCAACTGGAGGAGTCTTTTTAGACATAGAAAAAGGGTTCGATAAAGTTAGGCATGAGGGACTCATCTTCAAATTAATTAAATACAATTCCCCCCTCCCACCTTACCAAACTCGTACATAACTACCTCACAAATAGATACTTTTTAGAATTAAAATCCTCTAAAAAAAATCCATTTGTGCAGGCGTCCCTCAAGGATCCCTGTTAGGACCCTTTCTATTTAACATCTACATAAATGACAAACCACACCATGACAAAAACATCATCTCCCTCTTTGCGGATGACACTGCCATTTCATCCTCGGACTCGAACCACCAAACTATAAGCGACAACTTAAATGTGCATCTTGCAGAAATTGAAAATTGGCTCACTAACTGGAGGATCAAAATTAATGTTTCAAATACACATGCTGTGCTCTTTACCAGGAGAAGGAGCACCTGCCCTAATATCCAAATCCTGGGAACCGATATACAATGGCAAAATAATGTGAAATATCTGGGTGTTACAATTGATAAAAGGCTCACCTGGAAAACCCATATTCAGAACATGAGATATAAGATCATCAGTGTTAGTACTGCTATTTTTCCTCTAACGCGTCATAATTCTGGATTGTCAATGAAAAATAAGCTGTTAATAGATACTGATATATATAAGTATTTCTAGTACTCAATGATTTCAAGAATACTTTGTAGTCATTTAAAATTTGATGAGATTCCCACAAAAAGTAGAAACAAAAAGAATTCAAATCTGGTGAATACAATAATTAGACAAAAGTATTTGCGCTCTATTTAATATTAATGTAGTGCAAAATACCTTTAAACTGTGACCCATGGAACAATGGGACACGCTACAATCACCCATGTAATCTACACCAATGTATTTTAATTAAATAAATAAATTTCTTCATATAAGTAAGTCAAATAAAATATAATAAGGAACTTTTATTTAGAAACCAATTAAGAGACAAGATAACCTAAATAAAATTGAACAATAATTTATCATTACGAGATCTATCCTTAAAATTTATAAAAATGATATATTAGTAATATTATGATTAAAATAAGCATTATAATTATGTTTAATGTTTACACAGAATAGTAGCTAAAACTTTCTAATGACAATTGCTTACAATTTCTGAGTAAAAATTACCTGCAAATATTTCAAATATCCAAAATAACCAAAAATATTTTTGTTTCTATTTCACTTTGAGACACGTTTCACTTGAGATAAGTAATACTGATAGTGGGATAAAAAAAAAAAAAAAACCAGGAGTAAATTTATAGAACTAATCAAATCACGTCTAAAAATCTCTCCATGTACAGTTACAGTTTATTTTTTTAAAAAAATATCACTTCTTTTTAAATCAATCATTTCCATTTGAAGGATGTAGAAATGCATTAAGGCATATTCCTATGTCATATGCATTGATAAGATTCTATACATCTGTCCAGAAACATCTGCTCGAAGATGGAGGATAGATTTCACGCGACTTCGCACTATTCATAAGTTCAAAAAAATTGAAAATCACTGATCCATGTAATAACTATCAGAACAATTTTTCTTGAAATATCATTTCTTTTAGATGTATTTTTCCCATAAAATTTTTAAAAGAATTAAAGATTTCAGAATTATATTCATTTAAATGCAAATGTTATTAAATATATTAGGGAATTACAAATACCGTATTTTTTAAATTTTAAATTCTGAAAAATTGCAAAATTTTTATATATTTTAATTTTTATTATAATTCCTATTCTAATAGTCTAGGAAGTATATTTTTAATGAATTTTTTGAATTACTTACATATGGGAATAATATTTGCAACATCTGAACCTAGGATTCAATTCAAACAATAAATTTTAACATAAGTCGATTGATTTGTTTTGATCATTCTAATTTCAACGATATTATCAAAATCAAACCATCTCAGTAAAAATTTCAAAAGCATAGTTTTATTATGCTTTTGAATGGAAGTATTTATTTTCATATGAAAAAAGGTGTATAAAATTATAGATTCTAATATCTAGAATAGAACCTTTTTATTCACTAAATTGGAACTATCAAACGAATATTTGAGAACATATAATCTTTAAAAAATCCAAATGAAATTTAGAGCTAAAGTGTTATTGAGGCATTTAAAATAATGAAATAAAAGGAACATATTTACACATAATATCCAAATAACCCTAACATAATATACCAAAGCTCATACCTTAATGGTTAGCATTCTAAATTTCAATTCAACTATTAATCTATTTGATTTCCACTGCGGATACGGAAAAAATGTAGTGATTTTGAATTCATGTTAAAAAATGTTGGTCACTA
Source organism: Latrodectus geometricus (assembly GCA_026290005.1). Taxonomy (NCBI): domain Eukaryota; kingdom Metazoa; phylum Arthropoda; class Arachnida; order Araneae; family Theridiidae; genus Latrodectus; species Latrodectus geometricus. The sequence goes on along the minus strand of JAPDSC010101381.1, from coordinate 30,490 downwards.
TTGAATCTATCTTATTTGCAAAAAAGTGACTGCAGAGAGATGAATTAACCAAACCAGAAACAATTTAATTCTAAGGAAAAATCACAAGTAAAATATTTTCCAAATAACACGTAACATTCAGAACGTCTAGACATAATTTAACGTTCAGGATATTTCGGAAAGTATTGAAATTTTAAAATTCTATAAAATATATAGTACAAAATGTTCAAAGAATCCAGACATAATTTATCTTTGAGAAATTTATAGAGAGAGATTTGAAATAGTAAAATAAACTTAAAAAATTTTCAGAACAATGATACTTAAAGTATGATGGCAATACTTTAAGTATCATTGTTCTGAAAATTTTTTAATTAATGTTAGATTTATTAATGTTAGTTAATTGCAATTAATGTTAGATTTTTTTGAGAGAGAAAGAAATTTGAAATCTTAAAATAAACTAAAATATTCTTCAGAATAACACATGATGTTCTCAAAGAATCAATTCAGTGTTAAAGAATTTTCAGGAAAGATTTGAAATCGTAAGCGATTTACAATCGTAAAGAACAATAATACTGCTAAATCGTTGAATCTTTTTCAAAACAAATATTATTATATAAAAGTTTCTAAGCTCTTATTCGATCAGTTCAATCAAATAGAAAATGGGAAAAATTGTGGATTCATAAATACTATTTATAAAATACAGCTTAGTTTTTTTTTTTTTTTCTTTTCTTACATGATTTTCTTTATATAGACCTTGCGGATTTGAATCAAAGTAAGCAATTTTGGTTATAATCAATTCAATAGTAATTTTGAAAAAGAACGCATATGCAGAAATTATATTGCTCAACACAAATGTTAGCTTTTGCATTTTTTTGTATGTTTATGAAAAAATAACATTATTCATTTTGTAAAATTAGCCCTAGAATAAATTTTGATGTCAATTGAGGAAGGTGATAATAAAAATGGAACAATTTAATCTAAAATGCAGATCAAAAAAATGCATTTAAAATTATTAATATCCACTATAAAAAAAAGCTATGTCAAAAAGTTTTCAAACAATTTCTTTTCTAGCTATAAGCATTAAAAATACTTTTACAGGTGTGTTTTTTTCGATTCTGTATATATAGTAACCGGTTGGGAGCTATCAAATTATAATAAAATTAAATTGTTCTTTTACGTTTACATTTAAATAAGAGAATGCGCAAATATTTCACGTAAGCAATAAACATTTGGTACGTAAGCAATCTACACTTTGTCATGTGAAAATTTATTATAGTACCATCCAGGGATAAATTAAATTTAATATATAATTAAAATAGTACACAATCTTCAGTTATCAGAAATTTAAGATCTTAAAAAATGAAAATAACGTGACATAAATGAAATGAAGTTTTATAACTTTTCAAAATTCAGAATATAGGAAAAATAGTCTCAATAGTCAAACTTTTTAAACATGATTACATTAAATTTAAGAGCTATATTAGTAGAAGCAAATAAATTAATAAAAATATCTATTTGTGCCTTAGTTATATCGTCACAAGAATTAAATCAACTTGTCAGTCAGACAAGAAGCAAGTACGTACGAATAACTTGAATTCGCATCCGTTTTCGAATTCACTTAAAACGAAATATGTACCATCCTCAGAATAATAACAATTTCCCTATTTCTAGATGACATTCAACGGGTGTTCTAGAAGGCATATCACAAGGCCATTTATATTAGAGATAGTTTCTTTTTATTTATTACTTTTTCATACGCGAATTCAAAACTTCCATTCGCGTAGTACATGGACAAGAACAGCAAAACAGTTTGTTTATCAGGAATCCAGTCCGGTTGAAAAGGATTCTGCACCAAAAATCAAAGATGAATGCATTCTGCTATTCAATTTATTTCAATTTCATGTTATAAATGAAAATTTTAAATTCTCGTAAGATATATTAATTTATTCATGAAATTTATTCATCCTTTTATTTATTTGGTAGAGTTCCTGAGATATAAGTGAAATATTTTTCGCTTAAAATTATAATATTTATTCTAGTTCAATAAATGTTAACACTTGATTTTCAGTTATTCTTTTGAATAAACTTAGATATTATTTTTGAAAAATATATTCTTAAATTTATTTTTAACTTGATACAATTCTCAGCTTTTATATTTAGAATATTTATTTTATATCACATTATTTATCATTCTCGCATATATAACTATGATTCAAAATATTCTTCATATGACCGAATTTAATAAAGGTCAACTCCTTCTTCCGCAAATTTAGGATGAACCAAATTTATACTCTACTGTAAAATATTAAATTTAATAAAACAAAATCCTTACCGTATAATTCATTTACTTAAAATCACTGCATATACAATATTTGATGACTTCTTATTCTGAACTTAGGACCTTTTTTTATTTATCAATTTTATAAAAGTAGGAATATTTTTACTTATATTTATTAAATAATACGGACATTGATCAAAGCTTTAACTCATATTTGTACTTTTTAAATATTTCTATTATAATTTTACAAAGACACTTTTAAATATTCCTCAGCTTATGTTTCAAAAGGATTATAAATGCATATTGCTAAAACTCAGCAAATAAATTTTAATTAACTTTAAGTGGAGTTATAAAAAGTAGTATGTATTTTATGGAGTTTGGTGACATATGATTATTATAAAATACTTTACCATCTACCAGTTTTTTTTTTTTTTTTTTTTTTTTGTGGCTCTTTAGCATTAATGAAATCTTTCATAAAAACTAATTCGTCAAAAATGGGATTTAAATAAATAATATCACAGCTTGTTCAAATCAAAAGTAATTAAAAATTATAGCTTTTAGCTCATGGAGAACTCATCAAATTTACATCCAATGAACCTGCTCTATAAATAGGTTGTTTTAATAACTTTGCTCTACTAATATTTCATATAAGCATTCATACATTCAGGAATTTTCATAATATAAAAAAATTAATTTTTTATTTGGGTTTACTTATAACAAGTAAGTAGGCTGCATTATTCGATAGAAGTTCCCTTCCACTATATGACAAGAGATCAAAATTTTATTTCCATTATAAAACAGTATATTGATTTCCAAAATTTCGGCCCGTAGAAGAAAATAGAAATTTTAAGAAATCTGTCTGGGTCGGAAAAACTTTGATTCACTGAAATCTAGCAGCTGAAGAAATGCAAATAAGACAGTTATATAAGAAACTAGCATTATGCAAGATCACAGAAAATGTATGTAAGTGTGGATATGATGTGTATAGAATGATTTGTTTAACAATGACTGTGTTCCTATAGCCTTCTGAATACGAATTGAAGATTCTGAGCACTGAATAATCTGTTGATGCATAGCATTAGACACATTGCCGCAAAACAATAATTGCAAATATTGCTGAAATTTGTATTTCTCATTCCATTAGTTTAAATTTATGGAAAGACACGTCAAGATTTAAGCGTCAAGATTTACCCTACATCACAATACAAGCATACAAAATAAGAAAAGCGCAAGACACACGAATTTTGTCTTAAAACATCATTAAATACATTCAAAGAGAAAGATTCATGGTCTGAGTAAGGATTCTGTTAGGATACCGCATCAAACTTTCTTACAAACACCTATAGATGAGCTACTAAATATTTGGTACAAGATGTAAAATATGTGCAGTACAATATCGAGATAAAAATTCTTGATCCCTCTGTAATGCTTCAGTTGGTCCAGATTCTTACACCAGATTTATATTACAGATTAAAAGACGATAATAGTTGCTCTCATAAAGCTGTCGACAACTATCTGTAGCGTGAGATAATTGCTTATATTGAGTAATTTCCAAAATTTACTTGACCAGAATAGTATGTGCAATTTTTAAGGTTCCTTCACTTTACTGAGTGCACCCTTCCCTACACCACAATCTCAAATATTTGAAGTATATATTAATGTTGTAAGGATGGTCAACAATAATGTTGATGGAAGTCAATAATAATGTTGTTAGGATGGGGGAAAAAACCCGGTTTATTCCCGGGAATAAATGTCCCATAGAAATTTTGAAAATTCCCGAGTATTTTCAAGGTTCCCAAATTTTTATAATTGTGGAAGAATCTGATATTTCTTAAAAAATGTAAAACTTTAACCCCTAAAACAACATAATATATAAAAAAAAATTCATTTATAAAATGATTTCTACTTTTATGTTAGGCAATAGAAATATCACAGAACATTTGGGAAAAGATGTCGCGCAATTGTAAATATTGGAGACGTTTCAAACTCTGTTCATTCCATTGCAATTTTGTTATTTATTGTAAAAAAAAAGTTTTACTTCACTTCACTTCATACATATGCAGAAAAATAATCTATGAAACGAATTATGATTGACTGAGTTTATTCCCTCAATATTCCCTAAAAGTCCTGATTAAATTTCCAGTCTTCAAAATTACCAGGAATTTTATATCTCTACTCTATAGAAAGAAAAAGGATTACTCGAATCTGCTGTAGTTGATCCCCTCAAAGAAAGCGTGGTCAAACGCTGTAAACTTTGTTTGCAAAGAGAAGCGCTCATATACTTATTTTGTTGCTTTTTTACATTAAACTCTTTTTGCTAGTGACTCCAATAAACATCATCTTATATAATAGCTTACGAAAGTTCAATATTGAAACCTCTTTGTTATTCTTTTTGTTTCTGATATATATTTTCTACTTTTTAATTTCTTGTCAATCAAAGCAGTACTTATCAGTTTTTTGTTTCCAGTTCTAAAATTTCATGCTTAACTTTTGATAGTGAGTGGCTTTTTATTTGAAAATGCCAATTTTTTAAAAACTACATGTAAATATCTCGAAAACTAATTATCAAATGAAATGAACATAAAATTTAGAATATAGCCTCCAGATTTCGAGATATTCTAAAACATTTCTATTGCTATTGCTGGAATCTAATAAAAGTGTACCAAACATAAAAAGATGTGAATTTTACAAAAACGATATAGAAATATGATCGAACCTTTCTCATTAATTAACGTACTCAAATCTTACACACAGTTTAATTAGAGTGAGTGTAATTATGACTTTTTTTCTGTCTCAGGATAACAGAATAACTGGTTTATAATTATCTTTCAAAGTCAGTGCTTTGAAGTTTACTGAATTTTTTTCGCTGTGACATGCGAAAATATCATTTTACATCATTGTCGATGCAAAGTGGGATATAAAAGTGCTTTCTGTGGCGAAACGAAAAGAGTGTTAAAAAAAAGTGCTTCACTACAACTTTAAGGTGTTTGGCTACCACAAAGATGAATCAAATTTTAATTATCTATTTATCAATCTTCCTTACACATACATTTTCTCCCTTACACGCTTTACATTATTCTTATTCCACTCAAATTATTAATTAATAAGATAAAAAAATTTAATTAAATATAATTAATTATATGTAAATTATATATATATATATATATATATATATATATATATATATAATTAAATTTTTATATTATACTTAATTAAATTTAAGAGTTGTTATCTTTCAGATGGGGCACTCACTCGACAAGTTATTGAAATTGCTACATAATTCACTGTAAGCAAAATAACAAAATTTTCATTTCCAGATTGTTGATATTTTTAAAAAAAAATTAAACCTTTTATAATATAAAATCTTTATTTTACTCTAAAATTTTCAATGAAATTATCATTTTAGAGTTCTAAGTAAATATCAAAAGGGAATGAAAAAACATTAAAATGCTGAGATAATAAACAAGTAGAAATGCAACACATATAAATGTAATTCTGACATTATTATTTATAATAATTATTAACTTAATGATTATTTCATAAAATGTTTCAGTTCCACAGAATTATTAAAAGCCTATATTTAAAAATAACTCAAACGTGCAAAGTATATTTTTCATGATTTTTTAACATTTTTAAAATGTTTCAATAGGAATTAATTTCAGTTGACGAAATTATTATTTGAATTTAAAATGTATGTTAAAAATCTCTTTTAACTTAGTACTTATAAAAATGGATTTTTCGTTTTTCAACTACTATGTCGTTATTAACTCTAGAAATAGGTTAAATCATTTGAATCCTATTTCTAGAGAGATAATGCTACTATCCTTAAGGATCTTGAATTTGTTATATATTTTAAAACACTGAAAAATATTTTTTAAATTATTATTTCAAATATCCCGGCTAAAGAAAATACATTTTTTGACAACTTCTAAATTTAAAATTTTTACTCTATTAGAGTATTAATTGCCCAAGTAAGATTTGGAGTAATTTGACGAAGAGAATAAGGCATTTCACTCTTTTCCAGCCAGTAATAAACTATTAAAAAATGGATTAATTAATCAATTGAGTATAAAATTAATTAATAAAATGAAGGGAATTTCATATTTAAGAAAATAACAGTTTTGCATGTACAAATAATTCTCAAATTTGTGTGAAGGTTTATTTTACGTTTTTCAGTAAAATGAATTTTGCATAATATATATGTGAAGCATTAAGACATCAAACTGATAATAAGATTCAAAACATTTTATTTCACATTACATCCGATGATAAATGTTTCATAACCATTTATTTAATGTTCCATTTCTAAAATTTAATTCTTATTGCTTCTAAAAATGGTGAATAAGCTATTATTTATGTTGGAAAATTCAAAATTACACTTTAAGCAATTAATCTTTCTCGAAAAATGATTAGTTAGTAAGCTTCATAGTCGACCATGGCAAAATGGATTTATTTTAAATTAAACGATATTGATGATCTTATGGAGTCATTA
>JAPDSC010101381.1:0-23341 GCA_026290005.1 Latrodectus geometricus | reverse complement strand
GGATTTATTTTAAATTAAACGATATTGATGATCTTATGGAGTCATTATCAATAACACATGGATCATCAATTTATCAAAAGCAATAACATATTTTGACATTTAATTTCAAAATAATCGAAATGGGTTTCAGGAACACAGAAAGTGGAATAAGTCATGTTTAATTTTCTAAGAAGTGTTTTCATAACTATATAATTATTAAGATTTCGTAAATGTCTCTTAATAGTCAAAATTTGTCTTGAAGGCAAAGAATTGCTCAATACATTTATTCACTATTGTTGTTTCTCTGAATGCTAATTTAATATATTCTCTTAATCAAAATTTCATAACATTTTACAAATTCTTACGCGGAAAATTTCGCAAATTAATCGAGAAATTAAAATTAATTAAATTAACGACCTAATGGCATTTTAAATGCATTTTCTTCTAATCAGACTGTGTCTAGTTCGATTATATTAGTAATTTAGAACAATATATTTTGCCACATTTTAAAGATCACCATAAGTAATGAAATAACTTTTGGTATGAATTCTACTCTATATTTTATAATTTTATCACTTTATTAAAGTTTTTAAATCTAAAACAATTGGTTTTGTCAAAGATTCTGCATTAGTTTATTTATATAATTATGCGATGTTGTAAAAATTTTGCAATTACTATTATAATTTTTTTCTTTAATTTATCAGTTTTTTTTTTAAAGTTTGGTTTTCTTTATAAAATATGATTTATACATTTTTCAATACAAAATTTGAAAACTGGAATGCAGTTAAGATTTTCACAGACACTGGAAATTACGTTTGTAAGGCTTTAAATAAACTCAGTTACTATTGCAATTTTAAACGCCTTAGCTTCAATTTAATCCAAATATTAAATTGTAAATATTTGAATTTCTCGAATCTCTCACAGATGGTTCGAATATTTCGTGATAGTTCATAATAAAAAGTAAAAAAATATAAATTGAATTTTGTAAAATCTTTTACACAAATAAACAAATTTACTAAAAGTACTTAATCACGAAATATAAGTTAATACTGGCAGTATAACTTAATTATAGTGCATTATGGATAATTTTTAACTAACGGTATTTATAATTCTAGCTTGCGACACTTGAATTCTTAAATTTGCATTTGAAGCATGAAAATTTATTTTAATATTCAGTCGAATTTGAATTCACGTACTGTTCAACCGAAAGTCAGAGCACTAGCCATTCGGCTGCCAGCCCGGAATCTATAGTCAAAAGGTAATAGCATGAATCTAAATACATTTAATTGTGGCCAAAATGTCGGAGTCTTACGAGAGTATCCATCATTATGAAAGTATATAGACATTTGGATTTTCACGCATCACTTTGTTAAAGGTGTGTCATGACTACGTCAACATGTGAAACCATTGCCGACAGATGAACTATACCAGACAACAATGCATGAATGACTGAGTTCATTTGAATTAAATTTCATTGTAAAGATGGAGACCGGCCACACTGCAACAGATCACCATCGATTACCTCTGGTGCACTTCCACTTATAAATTGCTACAATATACAAAGCCATCTCCTTTTAATGACGTACAAGTATCTTACGAGAGTCCCATTTCTAGTTGGCAGATACAAAAAGGATCCACAACCACTTCTGGTTTATGCTGTAATTGCACTCTGGCATAGTCACGTACAAAATGAATCTTCACTCATCACTCCAGGCAACATATGTATACATCTCGACTATGAGTTTGCGATATTCCCGCGTAGATGCTAGTCGATGTGCTATTTTGAGCAATCAGTAAAAATGAACGATGACTTCTGTACTCCATTAAAAGAACTTTGTATGGTGTTACAGCTAACCCACTGCTTGCACCAGCGTTTAATCGACGAGAGATCTCTTGCACTGCGGTCCGTTTATTCACTATTCAAATGAGGATTAATTGTAAATTATTTCGGCTATCTATGTACTGTTGTCAGCAGCAGTTGATTCTGACAGCCTTACCGGAATAGACGTATTAATTATGGCATAATTTTGATAGTAATGCTCAAAAATCCAATATTCCCTATTTCCGAAATTAAATAACTCATTTTTGGGAAACCAGCGATTTGGACACGATCAAATGTGCTTAGATCACTATGCTTTTGAGTATTATTGATGCCATGAGCAGCATACCTTATTTTATCAAACTGCTGATTGCCTTATTCGGAAGTAAATTTCGTGCTTATGCATAGCTAATAGTTTACGCTTCAGTGCATTTCGAGAACAGCTTTCTTTCCTAAACAGACCACCTAGTTTTGTTAACGAACCAGGCTTCCACAATGAAAGAAAATTTAGATTATTTTTATACTTAAATATTAAAAGAAAATCAAAAAATTGCAATCGATGTTGACTGTTAAATTTAATTAAATATTTTTATACCAATCTTATCAAGAAAAAAGTCTATGTATAATATCAGCTGTTGAAAAAATTATTGGATACAGCATTTCTGCAAGAAAATGTATCAAGATGGGTGCTGAAGGAGTTTTCGAGTTTCCCTCCTTGCGACTGATGAGAATGACAATTGTTGAAAAGATGATAATCGTATCTGATAAGCATATAGCATTCTAATAAAATCGTTATATAAATTATTCAGCAATTTGCAATGATGTGTACTAGTGATTGATTATCTGATAAATTTATGATAATCTGCCAGAATTTCTCTAAATGGTCTTAACAAATTGATAACATGTCTTTTATAATGCCATAGATTTATTTCGGAAAAATTATCTATGAGAAAAGTTCTATTGGTAATATATAGTTGGCATACAAACATCTTAAAACAGCTTTCAGTAATTAAACTATCGAATTTTCAGGAGTATGGAAAAGAAAAAAAAAATAATTGTTTCTTGCTCATGTGTTTACTCCAAAAAGAATCCATTGAGATCATACTGGTAGTTTGTTGAGACCATCTAGAATAAATTATCAGTATCATAAATGTATCAGACAATCAATAGCCTACTACAGGGGTCTCCAAGCTATCGTCTGCCAGTGTCATCAATCCGACGCGAGACAGCGAATAGCTTATTGTTGCTGTAATAAATTGGATAATCAATAACACAAGATAACTCGGTTTTATTTACTTGTTGGGTAAAGTTTGAACAAGGAGAATATTTAAATTAAACATAACTGACAAATAATTCAAATGGATCCAACTAATATTATAAACTAGTGAACATCCTGTGGTAGTTATATTAGGGTAGAGTATCGCATATGTATGTATATCGATGTTTGGTTCACACGCTATCACGCATAATTAAAAGCTAAATTAACGATAATGAGAACAGGTTCCCACTTGCAAAAAATACTAATGATATTTAAGTAAAATTGAGATTTTTCACTCACAATATTGGGTATCAGTTTTATTTGTACCAATTATTAAAAGAGATTTAAGATGCTCATCGGTTTACTAAGATCTGTAAGCATTCTTTGTGTTCAATTTGCGAAATGTTTTCACACATAACTAAGTAGTACTAAAAACAGAAAACGTCCACGAGCAAATTTATGTAAATTATCAAATTGTATCTGTGAAAGACTCTTATAAAACTCTAACAAAGATGAATCTTATTATTTGTTCTTAATTATATCTCTGCACTTTAAATAAATAATTTTCATTTGAAGTTCCGGAGGTAGGGTTTCAGCAGAGTCAAAAAAAAGGAATTTGAAAAATCTTAATTTCATTTGCAATGACATCAATCTAAGAAACGGGCATCAAAATTTATTTTCAAAGCACACAAAACTTTGAAAAACTCAATCTCAGTAGCGTGGCTTAACATTTCTTAGGTAATTATGCTCGCTTAATCCAATCTTTTCTATAAAATAACGGATTTCGATAACATAAAAAGTTATTGTCAGATCATCAATGTGGCAACACTAATCAGGTCAATCAAAAAATGAACTATTAGCACTCAATACTATTAGTCATGATTCTACAAAATTCCTTGGTTCAAAAACCTTGAGAAACGCAGTATTTTAAAAAGTAGAGATACAAAAATAAGTTCATGCATAATTTTTTGTTATGATTATCCCTTGTTAATTAGATTTGATAAATTTATAAACTTACAAGTTTTGTTTCCAAAAAAACGTATACTTTAGAAATAAAAACATCATTAAATTTATAAATTTAAAGATGTAAAAGTTTTGCATATTCAATGTAGCACACAAATAAATCCTAATTAAGTACATTATACAGAATAACTTCTCGAATCTATGGAATGAATTCTATGGAATTTTTAAATATATAATCAACAATTTCAAAGCAATAAAGTGAAATGAAAAATAAAAGTATCTGACTTAATAAAAGAAACTGCAAACACTGCATGCAAATAAATAAAATACAAATTTTTGCATCAATTACATAGTTCTCATTATTGCAACTTTCATTCTTACATCAAAAGATATTAACATGCATATAAAGCACAATCCAATAACAAATACATGAATAATATATATATAATTCTAACAAGTTTAAAAGAATCTTAATAAAATATAAGTTACATGATGTTTGTTGTAAATTCATTATACATTTTTCTGACTGCCTATTTCTGCCAACTTTTCTTTTTTCCTTTCTAAGTACTACAGCCAGTTGTCAGCAAAGGCTGTCACAGTTAACACCATTTTGATCACAAGTTTTTATTTTCAAATAATAAATGAATTATATATTAGACTCATTTTTTTTTACCAAAATGTCTTATATAAGATCAAAATAAAAAAATACTTAGCACGAGATCAAAATTTCAAAAAACAAAAATACACACGCTAAAGTAACAATACCAGGAAGAATGATTTCAAACTCAAATTCAATGTAGATCAATTTTTAATTTAATAGGTGGTTGGTTTCATGATTGGTTAGTAGCCTTTTGGTAAATTTCGCACACAAAGATTACTTTGAACAAAACAGACAAGTTTTGTTCAAAGTTTAAACAGTTTTCAAGTTGGTTCCAAAACACAACTATCCATTTTAGAAGGGATAATTGAAACCAAAACTTCTGAATAAACAGAGCTGGTTCATTCAGATCCTAGCACATCTTAAATTCACAGAAATAGACTAACAGCAATTGTAAACACACTATCTTCATGTTACTTTGACTTATGTTTCTATTACAAAACATGTTACTTTGAAAATAATTTTTATGATTCAACGGCGTACCTTGAAAATTGTTTGTCACTTTAAGCTTTCTTTTCCCCACGGCTATTTTCATTGAATTTTTCTAGATTCATAAATGTATAATAAAAAATAAAATAATTAAATAATATGAAAAAATATATATTCATTATGATCTCAGTTAAAAATAGTGACATTTAAATGTTTCCTTTTCCTAAAATTCAATAATTGTCTCTCAAATGATAGTACTCTTAATTGATGCAATATTTTACAACATAGAATTTTTCTTCTCGTTCCTGCTATTCGTAATGGCATGGTGAATATACCTGCATGAGTGAATCATCCAGTAGGCAATGCTGAAGGTAGCACAGTGGTTGGTAGTCTTTCTAGCACGAGAAGTGTCAAATAGAAAAAAGGCAACTGACTCTACAGATTAGGGTTTCAGCATTGGTCCAAATACACAATGTCATAAAATCATAACTGATACAGAGCTTCTATTATTTTAAACTGGCTCTGGACTAGAGAAATAGAAAACACTATATCGAAATGAAACACTAAGTATTAACTTAGAATTTCCTGAAAAAGTAAGGAATTTTGGCAGCTCATGAGATATGATGTATGCTTGGTAGAATGAGTATTAAGAAAGAGTAACCCTTGCTTTACAGCTACAATAAAAGCAATTGGGAATTCTGTACTTGGTTTTAATGTCAATAGAAATTAAGATATTCTGCACCATTTTCAAACAGTAAAAGAGAGAATGTTCTTTAATAGTTAAAAAAGAATATAATTACATTATAATCTGTGCTCATGCACATTCAACAGGAAAAAATAGAGAACAGGGAAAAAAGTAAAAATAGTTCAACCATAAAGAGGGCAAAATAAAAGAAATGTTTGAAGATATGGAAAAATTATCAGATAAATGCCCCACAGAAGTCAAAATTGTTATTGAAGATTTTAATGCTATACTGAGAAAAGACCCAATAAATCAACTAAATATTTCTATGGAAAGTCTACACATTGATTATAACTCAAATGGGGAAAAATTTGCAAACTTGGGAATTTCCAGAAATTCGATAGCATGTGGCACATTGTATTCTCATAAACATTTATAAATTAACTTGGAAGTCTATATTTGTAGTCTAAGGAAAATTTTTACGTCTAAGCAAGCATTAATACAAACTTAAGAAAATCAATAGGAAAAATTTTTTAACATTTTTATTTTTGTTTGAATATTTCGATTATAATATATATTACACTGTAAAACAAATGCATAAAACATTTACAAAATATACTGACAGCTTAAATAAAGCTTCATTTGTTTTCTCAACAAAAGGATTTGCACTTTTTCAGTAAAAATTTATTTTATATATCCACAATAAAACATGATAACAATTTATTTAAACAGCAAAGTTTATTTAAAATTTATTATTCAAACAATTGATCAACAAGCTATTTGATAGAACAAACATTTAAAAACTGTACAACTCATTCGATGAAATAATTTGAAATGAATATACAAATGATGATTAAAAAAAAAACACAGACACACAAACCAATAGTGTTCATAAATATAATTCAAAATCAATTCTTTTTGAACTATAAAAATCAGCATCTGGCTTGTCAACTTGTCGTACCAGAACCCCATCTTCAAAATATTTATCAACAACCCATTGCTGCATTTGTGAAGTAGGAAATGGTCCATAAACTTTTGAGTCTTCTGAAGCATCCCATTTAAATTCCCACATAACTTCACCCTCTGTATTGACAGCATCTGAAATAGTAAAACATATCAGTAAAATATTGCTAAATTTCTAAGTAAAAATCCAACACAAATAATGATTCAGTAAATAAAATTCAACTCACAGGTTTACCAATACAAATTCAGATAGCATTTTTACAGATACTAAGTTATTCAAAAGCATAATTGCTAATGACACATAAATAGCTACTCTTGAAATATAACTCTTTCAGTTGAAGTTGATAAATCAGATTATGAATTTAATATTTTTTCTAAGACTTTTAAACTCCTAATAATATTTATATTTTACTTTTTACATAAACATAATTAGATTTTTATAAAAAATTCTGCCATATAATTTTCTAGTGTAAATATACTTAGAAATGTTATGAATAAATTTTTACAGATTCAAATTATAAGCATAAATATTTAAGTTTTTTTATTATTTAAATATCATTGAAGTAACTAAGAAATTAAATATATATATATATATATATATATATATATATTGTCAATTTTCAGAAAAAACTAAAAAATATGTAATTCAGATTTGCCAGATAACTTTTAAAAACAAAAAGCAAGAGAGTTGTTAAAGAAACTGGGTTTTCCTTGAAAGAATAAATCATAATTACAATAATTTTTTAATATATAATTTTATATAATAAATTTATAGCAGGAAAAATTATTTGAAAGTAATATAATGCTCCAGTTACATTAATAATACATTTAGAGATAAAAATAAGCTAACAATTTTGAGCATTATAAACTTAATAACACTTCCAGTTTTTCTTAACATGTTTCTAAATGTGAACTTGCTCAAAAAAATATAAAAGTTAATTTGATTAATTGTACTTGAAAATTGTTTCAATACAAAACTTATTTTTAAAATAACTTGAATTTGTTTCATAATATTAATAACATAAAAATATAGTGTAAAACTACAGTATTAAGAAAAATTTGGACTGAATTTAAAAATATAATAATGTCAAGGTTAGATTAAAAATATTAAATTGTACTAAAAGTACAATAAAATATTCTAATGTTTTTGAAAAAAAAAAGCAATTCATTTTAATGGTAATTTTTTAGTCTGAAAGGAAAAAAAATCAAACTACACCTATTTTTCAATAACTGATAAATTTATGAATTTAGAAATATGATCACGAGAAAGTAATTTTAATCTTCCAATTAAATTATTTTTTTTCATTACTGAAAATATGTTATAAAATTCTCAAAAAAATTTACAATATTTTAAATTATTTAATTTTTATTATTACTTAATAAATATTTTTTCTTTTAAATCAATGAAAATTTTAGTTAAAATATATATTTAAGAAGTAATTACCTTGTGAGACAAAATTATAGTAAAAAGATTATTGTATTTAAAATTTATTGCACAAGATTAAATTAATGCATAATTTTTGGACTTAAAAGTTAAATAACATAATATTTTATACAAAACTTAAACTGAACACACAATATGATATCAATGTTAATGAATTGAATTATAGAGTATTTTCAATAAGTTACACTAGAAATATATATTATGAAATTTTAATGCCTGTTTTAAAAATGCTTTTTTTTATAACCAAAATAGAATCATCACAGATAAACAACCATAAAGGTTGAATAAAAAATTTAAAAATGACAAGTAGATTAGAAAATATGAAATTTCATCTAATAACAATGATTTTTTAAGCAATTTCCTATCAAAAAAAGAACAGTAATTAAATTTACACTTAACTTATAAAATTCATTTTTGATACATATTATGAAAAATAATAAAGAAAATAGCTGAAATATTCCCTTTGAGAATTTTTTTATTGTTATATTTTTATGAGTTTTGAAAAATCAATAAGTTAATAAATTCTTAAATTTTACAATACATTTTTTAATTCTCTAACTATAGGGCAAAACAAAATATAATTCCTGATATAAATTTTTTGCTCATTATTGAAAGAATTTTTGAATCAAAATAAAAACATTATATACAAACCAGGGTCTCCTGAAGGGGAAGGAGTACGGTGTCCAGGGAGTGAAGCTTTGCTTTCATCAATGGTTTCCTCAAATTCATCTCCAAACATATCTGAAGAAGGCTCAGTTTCCATGGCACTTTTTGAATCTGTTTTTTCAGACTTTAATTTTGAATTAACAAAAAATGACATTTTTTCATATGTTTGCTGATAAATGTCCATATCCCCAGAGTGAATAATATTGTCTGCTAAACTTGTCAATGTTCTCAATTTTTCTACATCTTCTTCAGAGGGTGTAGGATTCTCCTCTGCATTTGAATCTTTTTTCTTTTTCCAACGACTGCTAGCACTTTTTGAAGCAGTAGATCCTCCTAATCTACAAATTGCTTTTTGGACAGTTTCTTTAGGTTTCATCAATGACAGCATTTGAGTATAATGAGAA
The DNA here is from genome assembly GCA_026290005.1 of Latrodectus geometricus. Taxonomy (NCBI): domain Eukaryota; kingdom Metazoa; phylum Arthropoda; class Arachnida; order Araneae; family Theridiidae; genus Latrodectus; species Latrodectus geometricus. The sequence goes on along the minus strand of JAPDSC010101381.1, from coordinate 14,076 downwards.
ACAAGATCAATTGGAGGTCGTTCTTCATCACTGTCTTCTTCTTCTTCAGTTTGTTTTCTTTTAATATTATTTTCAGAGGCTTTCACCTAAAGTAAACAAAAGCTCATTTCAAATATTTACTATTCTTATCAAAAAAAGTTTCACAATTTTAATAAAATAAATTACTGTACAAATTTTTTATATAATAGTATCTCTTATTATTTATACTGTGCATTTATATATGTTTTATATACAATAAATAAGAAAAAAATCAACATATTGCTAATTAATAAATGCAGTATTCAACTTTTTTCTTTCTCAAAGGTTATTTGAATAGAAAATGATTTTTTAAGAAACAATTTTTAGAAAATGTTAGACTAAGTATTTGTTCTGGGTTTAAAATTATTTTCATAAATGAATTATCTAAAACAACTAGCAATAAAGCTTTTAATTTATTATTTTTTAAGTATTCATAATTGATGTCAGAACTCCCAAACTTAACATTGATATGAAATTCTTTAAAATGTCATTGTAGTTTGCCCTAATGCCTTTTATACATTTCATAAGATGCATCTATATATTAGTGATTATTTTTATAAAATAATCATATATATATATAATCATATAAGTATATCCATGTAGAGTTCACCATATACCTGAAAGTTAATACGTAACAGAGAAATTTGAATTCCCAGTTACATCATAACAAAATAAAAAAGATACACCAATGGATTGAAAATAAAATTAAAAAAAAAAAATAACCCACAAATTCCTATTTAGCACAGGTTTCAGAGCAAACACTGGCAATTTTATTGGATTATGGGAGAAAATATTCAGACATAAATTTTAAAAATTAGCACATTTCAGGACACTTTTTAATAATTATATAAAAACACCATTTAATATTCAAAATTCATATTTCCATAATTTCATCATAAATTTAAGTATTTTCAGTAGAAGTTTTAAAAATGCAATATATAAGTTGATAAATTTACTAGCAACAAAATAATATACAATATTGAACAGCATACTTAAACTGAAAAACATTAATAAAAATTCCAAAAATTAGAATATAATCACTGGTGTAACATTTACATTAATAAATGCTTTAACTTTTAAACTAGATTATTTTATACAGAACAAAATTTATTATTCACAAATTTCATTTATTACTCATAAATGCAATCAATGCATTAGTAAGACATTTAAATTTATATACATTAGTAACATACAACTAATTTTAAGATTAAATATACTATCATTAATGGAAATAGCATTTTTTTATTACATCATTTTAAAGCTTATTAAGCATGTTATCCAGATTTATTAATATTTATAAATTTGATTGTTTTTACTTTTCCCAAATTGCTTCAGCTTCGTTCTCGGGCTTTCTTTCCTTAATTTGATTTTTCTGTAATCAATACATTTTCTCCCTGAGTTTTGAGAACACAATATACCAATTTTTTGAGAATGGTAAAAGAAAATTTTCATGCATTCATAACTTATTGATAAACATGCAAACAAAGTACTGTAACTCTGATAGGGAAAGTTTTCTTTCAGAGATAACAGTACAATCCATATACTAGAGTTATTTTTAGATACAATACAATCCAACAGCTAATTCCAATTTAATAAAAAGCAATTCTTTAACAACTCTCAATAGAATCAGACAATAAAAATGTCTTCCAGCATATTTTCGATTGAAAACTTCATCTTAGATTTACAGGTATCTCAATCATAATAATAGGTACTTGTGAATACAATCCTCTTTCTCCATGTAAAAAAATTCCAAGTTGCTATTTTATCTTAATTACCTCAAGAAAAAATTTACTTCAACATGATTTTTTTCAGGAAAAAATTTAAAATCTTTCATTATTATAAAAATAAAAAATCACAAAAATTTTTCACTGAAGTTTCTTTTCTGATGTTGGTTTGTTTAGTTTTCTTAAACATTAAAAATATCTAAAATTTGAAACCCCTAAAAATAAAAAAACTCTAAAATTTGATTTTTTGACACCATACCTAGTTATAGATGGCTATTTATCTTTTGCTGCTAGTTATGCTCAACACCATTTACTTTTCATAATAAAATTAGAAAAATTAATGTATTCAATCAATTCCTAAAACTGATATTGCACTCTTTATAAATTTAATCAAATTCCATGAAATTATGAAATAAAAAAGGGGCATGTGTATTAACAATTTCAATCTTATTTAAGTTTTGGAGAACTTACTACTTAAAAGTAATAGGGAGTGTGCAAATTTTAAAAGTAAACATCACTGTTAATATAATAACAAAACTAACAAAATTTTTAGTACAGAAAAATCAAATCTTGCATTGTAGATTTCAGTGAAATCAAATATCATTAATCTCAATCAAATGCACAAACTGAATTGTTTTGACATTACTGTTTGTATGAAGACCATAAAATTTCTAAGATAAAAATTTATTGAAGTTTTAGAATTCTATATAATTTTTTAAAGATCTTCAGATAAACAAATCTACTTTAAAAATATTCCAAAGACAAAAATTAATCTCTATGCTAATAAGTTTTGATTAATTTTGATTTACATAAATGCAATGATATGTAAAAAAATTTACATAAAAGCAATAAAACAATTCTACCTCAATAACTTCATAAAAGAGAAAAGTATCACTTTTCTTTACTACTTTAGGTATTACTAGGAAAAAGTATTACTAGGAAAAAATAACAAGAACATTTTGCAGGAAAAAAAATTATAATTACACTAAAACTAATAAAAAAATGCTACAATAAAACTAATAAAAAAATGCTTTTAAAATTAACATAGTTTTATATATTAATTATAAAAGCAAAAATTAAACTCTTAAGAAAAATATCTTAGTGGAGAGATTAAATAAAAATGTTAAACTAATCAAATAGATTTTAAATAAAATTTAAAATAGTTTTTAAAAATAGCACAAAAAAGAAATGCTATTATAATACTAAATAAAAGAAATATAGAAAATTAGTTTAAATATTCTTTAATTGCTGACAAACTTTATGTGTATATAATTTAGAAAAGTATTAATGTTTATTACAACTTTCCTTTCTAAGTTGTTTTATCAAAGAAAAATACATAAATTAACAAGTTTATAAACATTTTATTAACATTGTAAACATTGAGAAATAACCCTCGTTTAAGAACAAGAAAAACACAATTTTACACTGAGTATTAATAATTTTCTTCATATGAAATTTATTACAATTAAAATTAATTATTATTTCTGTATCTTAATAAATCTTATAAAAATATTTTTGGATAAAATATTATGCAAATAATTTTATTATAGAAAATTATGCAAACTTCAAGTATTAAAATAAACATAAAATAACTTTTAAAATTTCAAAATGTAAAGATATTATTACCTTTATCCAATCTATATCATCTAACCATTGATCTTTAACAACATCCTCTTCCTTTTGAAAAATATATGTTCCTTCTTTATCAAAATAACCTTCTTCTAATTCTTCTTTCATATTAAAAGGTGTGATTCGAATTTCTCCATCATAATCAATGGTTCCATCTTCTTGACCTGAGATATTATAAAAATGATTCAATAAATTTCACATAAAAATAAATTTGTTCAGCTATTGTGAGATTCATACCTGAATTTTTATGAAGATAGAAAAGTTTTTTCGGATTAGAAATTTCCCATTTAGAAATAAAAAAAACTATCTGATAGAATAAAAAGAACAAAATATTCTTTATTACAAAAATGGTAATTTTTTTTGTAGAAATTTCTAAGCATTGATATAAAATCTAGTAAAATTGTAAAACTCAAAATTTCCATACCTAAAATGCTATTATCAACCCTTTTATTTATTAAAATTTTTAATTTTTGAAATAACAAATTCAATTAAATAACATGAAAAGTTTATTGAGCTCATTTGCATTAACTGCATTGAAAATGTCATCCTATAAATTAACTTCATTCTTTAATGCATTCTTTGACTTTATGATTTGGAATACTGTTAAAATTGTTGGAAGTTTCATAGTTGGTTTATAAATGACAGAATAATTCTTTGCAATACTAATGTATTTATAATAATTTTAATGCATAATAAATGGAATGGTTAGGAGAATAAGTGATGGGCATTTATTCTTTTTTTTTTATGCTTTATCTTCTTATAACATTTGCATATTCTGGTACTATAGTGAATTCTTTGTGAAAATTATACAAACATATGACAATCAAGTTATAGAAGTTGACAAAGAAAATATATACTAATATCAGGATTACTTTTACTTTTTTTAATTATCCTCTGTTTTACATGACCTGAACATGTCTCAAACTAAGAGTCTAGTTCCTTTATAATCTATGTATCCTTTTGACATGCATTTTTGTCTAAATTGATTTTTATAGTTTTTATTTATAAAACTGCTCAAAGAATAATATTATTTAATTTCACTATCACTGAACCATTTGTTCCTCATAGATAAAAAAAAATGCATTTTTTTACCATTAGTTCATTTTGATGTTTTCTAAAGCCTATATAGCGACATTTTCTACAAAGTTGCCCAGATCATAATTGTTTTATATAATGTAGCCTGTTATTTTGGGACTCCAATTCTTAATTATTTTTCTTCTTTTCTATTAAAAAGTTGAACAATCCAAACTTTGGCATATTTTTATAGCACTTTCATAGCAGATTTTTGCATATTTTTACATCAGACTGCTATTTTCTTTACAAATAAAATTAAATTACATAAAAAAGCAGGGAATGTTGATCTGATTTTGTTTTGTGATGGCCTTATATTACAGTGTAAAGCTAGTAAATTACTTAATAAAAATTTTGAACTAAAATGTCTTATGTATTCAAGCATAAAAAATAGTTTTATAATTTATGGGCTTCATCATTAAATAATAATAAAGTGCATCAGGATGGCATAAAGAACAATATTAGTAAGGAAAGACATATTTCTTCGAAATTAAATAAAACGACATACAATTTTTTTTTCTACGTTAGATAAATGTAAACTACAATTAAGATTATGTGTATTCAAAAATATGTATAATTCTTAGTGCAATTGCAAAATCTGTTCCTGAAATCCCGCATTTATTCAAAAAGTAAAGATGGAAGCACACACTGCAAAAGATTTTTGATCTTTTATAAGTTATGATAAGTAATGTTTCATCAACATTTTAATAAGCATAAATTTTGAACTAAAATGGGTTGGATTTGTCCATCATAACATTTTCAGAGCAGCTTGCTACTCTAAGACACACTCACAAAATGAAGCAGAAACGTATGAAACAATCCAATAAAATGAAAGTTTCACATTAAGCCTAATTTAGTGAAAAAGCAATAAAGAATTTCTTTAAATTCTAAACTTTTAATTTTTGGTACCATTTTAGATTACATAACCTGTCATATATATATTAAAACAAGTATTTATCAATTCAAGGTACATATATTTTATGTTTTACTTCAAAATATATAAAATATGTTGCATAAGTGCCATTTAGGTTTTAAATGACAAACTACATAAATTAACTTTAAAAAATGATAATTACCAGGACAAATAATAAAATTTAAAATGAAGACTCATGTGGAAAATCTTAGAGCACAAAGAAACACTGGCATAGAATAGGTTTGTGTATTAGAATCACTAAAAATATCACTTCTTTAAAAAATGAATCCTACTTTTTGTTTATAAAAATAATTGTCTCATCAACATGCAAGAATATTCAACTTCAGGTAAATAATGTTTCCTCTCATAATAATTTGTGTCGGTGCTTTCATAAATATAAAACTATGCTTACTGTGTATCCCAAAGTAACTAAAATTGTAAAAGAACTGACAGAAAATATCTGAAAAAAGTTATCCTAAACAAGAATATATATCATATAGAAAACAAAAAGAACTTTATTTATGTGATTTTCTACCACCATACTTGATGGATAACATAAAAAAGTATGAAAAAATTGAATGTCAAGATCCTAAATCTAAGTTCAGCTTAAATTTTATATTTGCAGTGCCACCTAGTGAATATTTAAAAAATTACATCTGAATGTACATATTAGTGCACGGTTCCTAGAGCTTATTTTTCCGCAGTGCACATTTGAGCTTTTTAGACAAGAAAGATGTTTTCAACAAGTGTGTACTCACACTGCCTATTTTGAAAGGTTTTATTCTGAATTTATCTAAACTGCAATGAACTAAGACTAATCATAGTATAATGATTTAATTTGATCTTATACCAATAGAATGTGGAGCATTGTTAGAATTACCAAATTTTACAATTAAAAATACATAAGGGTGATGAAATCAATTAAAAATGCCAGAACTGTTAAATCAATCTTGAATGTTAAGCTCTATTACAAATTTTATTGAATAATTTATTATAAGTAATTTGAATTCATTTCTCAAACCACAAAATACTTTCTTTATTTAAATACTCATAAAATGTAACTTATATTTTTAAACATTAAAAATGACCAAATCACTGATAGAGTTAATGTGAGCTTATAGCTCATATAAGCATTTTTTCATCAGAAAATAAACAGTATGAATGCCAGTGAATTACTCATTATATGAAGAAAAATTTCAATCATTCTTATTGATAGAGTTTTAACATAAATAATTTAACATCAGTAATGATTTTTTATCACTACAGAACATTTAGAAAAATATGATTGTTAAATCAAAATATAACCAGTGGGCTGGATACGGTTGGCCTAGAATTTCATAAATTTAGGTTAAGTAATTATTGAATTTAAAGCAGCAAAGATTTCTTAAGATATTATAAAGTTATATTAAACTAATATTTAATAACTGTTCATAATAAATAAGAAAAATCTATATAAATTTATTTCAACTTACTTTTATAAAAAAAAAAAGTTATATATTTTATTAGAGTCCAATAAAATTATTTTCATACAAAGATATGTGAAATAAATTTTAAAAACAAAAAAAGCACAAGAAAATTCACAATGATGAAATATTTTTAAAATGTTGTTATGATACAATCTTTTCTACTAAAACAATTTATATTTACCTTCTAAATCATTAGGATCAAGTACATTATATTTTTCTGCTTCTACCTTTTCATCTTCTTCATCACTATCAAGGGAGTGCTTTGATTGTTTAGAATTCAAGGCATTTTGAGATTTTTTAGACTGTTTCTGAATTTCAGCTTCAAGTTCATCATGATTGTAAATTTTGTTTCTATTATTCATCTTAATAAGAGTAATACCTAAGGGAAATATAAGTTATACTATGCAAATAATATAATCATGAAATTAATCAATTAAAAGTGATATAAATCTTAAAAAATAAAATAAAATTGTCAAAATCATGAAAAAAATATAAAAGCCAAACACTCCACAAAAATTCATAAACAATTACAATATATTAACATTTTTAAACCTATTAATAATTATCTATTTAATAAAACTTCAAGTTTTTTCATAACTTATTTCATATAATCATAAAAATTATACCTCAAATCTGGTTTTTTGTTCATTAGTATTCAAGTAATTAGTCTACAAAGCATAAGTGTATTTATTTTGAATCAAAAAATATTTATTTAATAACTAAGTGTAAATATAAACATATTAAGTAATATAACGATTATATGTAATTCATACCTATAACCTTATTTTCTTTCCTCCCAAATGTTATTTTTATTTTAATATATTTTCTCTGACATATAATCTTTTTCTTGAAAAATTATATCTTAAATAAAATCTATGATTTGGAAAGTCATTCAGTCAATCCAATATTACGAAGCCCTTAATCATTACAAATACTAAATATTAAAGTAGGCTAACAAGTAAGAAAGTTATCATAAAACATAAATCTGGTCACACAAAATAAGGAAGCAAAAAGTATAAGACTTCATTAAAATTTACTTGCTTTTAATAAAATATCGTTAAAGAATTGGGGCACATGACCATATTTCTGTGATTGAACTAATATTTATTTTATGATTAATTTTAAATATTGAATTGCAAATGTAAGGTATATTTAGTAAAATGTTTCTACAACAGAGAAAATGGTGAAAATAAGCTTTAGGTCCCCTACTCCGCCAACTTAGTGAAAGTGTGCTGTGGGTCCCGTACTTGGCGGGTTTTCAAAAACGCTGTTGCCATGGCGATAGTGGAATACGATTTCTAACGGTTTTAAAATAATTAGCAACCAATGAAAATGACCAATTTTTCAAACTGAAACTAATTAACGACCAATTAAAATGCTAAAAGAAAAAAACCAATTAATAAGCATGCGCGAAAAAGCGCAAATTATTTCCTCCGGAGGTTACCATAGAGAGCTCATTAGGTATAAAAACGTCTGGTTTACCACGCTTGGTGCATTTATCGCCAAGTTGGCAGAAATGGGGACCTAAAGCGCAGATTAACGGAGAAAACTTCAAATTATAACAAAATAAATTTAAAGAATTTTATATGCTAAGAACATAAATTTTGATGAAGAAAATGAAGAATAAACTTAGTTCAATATTTCCAAACAGTTGATAAACAATTTAACCAGTCAACTTCTTAATATGTATATTTATTCAATGATGAAGCAAAATCAAACAATTTAACTAGATAAATGTACAGTATACTACTGAACTAAAATTAAAATGTTTGTATTTGCATTAGATTAATGTAACTCAGAAACATTTCTACTTTATGCAGTTGCATTTTATAAATATTAATTAACTTTTGATAAAAATATATTAATAACTTCATTCTTGCCAAGTCCCAGTTGGATATACAAAAATTTATTGTAATCAAAATACAAAAACTTTAATATAATTATTAAATTCACTAGAAAAACATATGATTTTAGTTATAATATTTTATTACATTTATGACTGTCAACAAAATTAAAATACTGAATACTAAAAGATAATATATTTAAATTCTCTACTCGTACCTCATAGTTTCTAACTAAACGTTAAATATCATTATGGGAAACAGAAATATATAAAGGTTTAATACTTGAAAACAAAAAACAATAACAATGATCCCAAATATTATAATTTGACAAAAAAATTATATATTTCTATTATATAAATAAGTATAAAAAAATTTTTAAAGCATATCAGTTTTGTCAGCTAAACATTTATGACACGTAAAGTATTTAAATATTATTTTCAACAAAATCCCTTTCTAGCAAAACTAGTATAAAAGTGTCATAGCAGGGAACATATTTCTGAACACTTTGTTAAAATTTCCCATTTTAACTCTTGTGAGAGTAATTCAAGCAAATTCTTCAAATCAATACATATTTTCCTATTCTGACATTCAATTTCCAGACTGTATTATTTATCATCATTATTATCCTTCAATTAAAATTGGATTTAGTGCCTTTCATTTGGTATGGTGACTTTGTTTTTAAAGCTCTTCCTTTTATTATATTTCTTTAATTATACAAAATATAGGGTAAAAATGTGCTTTAGGTCCCCTGCTTGGCGCGTTTTCAAAAATAGATGCCATGGCGAAAATTCTAAGACTATTTTAAAGTGAAACTTAATTAGCGACCAATGAAAAGGCTAAAACAAAAGAATAATTAATGAGCATGCGCAAAAAAGCATTTTAAATTCATGAGTTGGCGAAGAAAGGGACCTAAGCCACAATTTAACCAAATTTGTAATACTAAATACAAAGATAAACTTTTATCCAATTAAATATTACAAAGTTTAAACTATTCAAAATTTGTGTTTACATATACTCATTAATTCTTGTGTATTCAGCCAAACAAAACATTTTTCCCAATTCAATTTAGAAAACTTAATATTTTAACTATGCATTTTGATTATTTATTTTGTATTTTTATTAATATTTAAATGCTTTGGAATATGAATTTAAAATTTACTGTGATCTCAAAATTGGGCTTGTTTTTGTGTGTCCATTCAAATTTAATTTTCCTAACTTTTCCATTATTGAAACCACAACTACATAATGATTTTGCAGCAAACTTAAAAAATGTTGCCAATGGCTAAATTACAAGATTTCCAAATGCAAAATGTCAAAAAAAGCAAAAACCCACTGAATCTTGCCAAATCAACAACGGGTTACTGTAAAATTACCGTTTTCAAAATCCTGATCATGTTCATTCTCTAACTTTGAATGCTTTTTGTATTACAATTTAGTTTTATTTTTATTTAGTAAAGATTTACTACAAAACTAAAGTAAATCTTTACTGCCAATATTTTACAAAAACAACATAAATTTCAGAAACAAATCAAGAAGAAATCTTTAAAAGTCAACACTATTATTCAAAATCAGTCAATTAAATGCAATCATAACCAATTTTTAATTTTCTTTTTAATTAATCATACAAATACTTCAAAATAATAATAAAACGAAATGGGTTTTAACCATTGTTCTATAAATCTTTATCAATAATGTAAACAACATACATTTTTACAAAAAATCATTTTTGTTTCTAGTTAATGGGTACCCATCTTAAAATAACATATTATTTTATTTTTATTTAATTGATAATACAAAATGTAAAATATTTCTAAACTATGCTTAGTTAATTATACCTATTTTACTATATAATATAGCAAATTAAATAGAATAACACACAGTAAATTACTTACTTAATTCAACTTCTCTCACACTTAAAATTTAAAAAAAAAAAAAAAACCATTTTTAAAATAGCTTTCGAAAATCTAAATTACAAATAAAAAAAATTATGCAAAATTACAACACCTACCTATACATCTATTAACTTTTAAACTAACAAAAAATAATCAAAATTTCCATTTAAAAATAAACTTTGAAAAAAAAACACAATATAAACTTTAAGGTTACTAAAATTACAAAAGAATCTCTTAAATTGGAATAGATCATAAAATTCGAAAGTGTTCCCGCATATTTGGTTAAATTGCAGTTTAGGTCCCCTCCTTCAACAACTTGCGAATTTGAAGAGCTTTTCCACACATGCTCATTAACTACTCTTTTGTTTTAGCCTTTTCATTGGTTGATAATTAAGTTTCACTTTAAAATAGAAATAGAATTTTCACCGTGGCATCGACATTTTCGAAAACGCGTCAAGCAGGGGATCTAAAGCACATTTTCACCGCATATTTTAAAATACAAATATAAATTATAAAGCACACTTCAAAAATATAAAATTAATTTTAAAAAAGATGCTTAATTTCAATATTATAAATAATAAAAATGTCATACACAAACTAAAAGAGGATCAGTGGACACACTTTTGAAAAGTAATGAAATAATTAAATCAGAATGAAAGAAGAGTTATTTATATGTGATGAAAGAAAAGAAGGAACTAACAAGTTGGTATGACATTGCACTGCTTTTGAACTGCATTTCGATCTGCAAAGTATAATGACTTTTTAATGATATAATTAAATACGCTTCCAATCGGTTAACTTGTTGTGGATATAAATTTTAATCAAAAATTAAAATATAATCCATAAAGTAAAGAAATCAGTATCCATAAATTTGAATGATTCTGTTTATAACTCTGTGTGTGATATTATCTCTTATTTATAACAGTTTGAATGAACGGTTACTAAGTACAGAGATAATATCCAAATAACTTCTTTGGCTGACAGTTTTATTTAATGTATTTTTCCGAAATTTTTTCATGATAAATATAAGTAATTTATAGAAGAAAGTTTAATGAAATCAAATAGTAAAAAATAATTTAAAAAATACATACGTTATACAAATTTAACAGGAATTTTTCCAGAACAAATTGCTATTTTGTTTTGATGCCATTAAATATTTAATAATATGAAATATAAATTTCTTAATTTTCAAATACAAGTATTTCTCAAACAACAGAGCCAACTGTAAATTGTAATTTTTTGAGATTTCGAATACAGCGTACTCTAGCGGTGAGAAGAAAAAAAGAACGGATCACAAATACTATTTAATTTTAAGTTAATAACAAACTTTCAGTAACTCTCAGTAATTCTAAATGAATAATTTGTATTTATATTTGCACTTACCTTCAAAGAGTAATAAGTTTAAAAGAGTGAGACTGGAATATCTGTTCCAATATGAAATCATGTGACTTCAGAAATTCTCACACATGCTTTTGTGAATTTTAAAAATTTAACCACGCATTTAAAAGCTTTAAAATACACACATGTCCATAAAATAAGGATAATGCAGCAACTAAAGGATCAGAAAGGTCCAGCAACTAAAGGTTAAGAAAAAAACATGATTCATTCATAAAATTTATGTATAAAAATAAATGAAAAATACACTACTGTCCATTAAAATTGCTTCACCAAGAAGGCGACATGCTACAGACGTGAAATTTATACGAAAGGAAGAAGGTGCTGTGATATGCAAATGATTAGCTTTGCAGCGCATTCGGACAAAGCAGGCGCCAGTAGCGACACCTACATTATGTATAAATGAGGAAATTGTTCAGCCGGTTCCTCATACACAAATTGCATTTGAACGTTGTTGCCTGGTGAAAAGTTGTTGTGATGCCTCGTGTAAGAAGGAGAAATGCGTACCAGCACGTTTCTGAATTCGATAAAAGTCGAATTGTAGCGTACCGAGATTGCGGTTTATCTTATCGCAATATTGCTGCTCGCGTCGTTCGAGATCCAATGACTGTTAGCAGAATATGGAATCGATGGGTTTAGGTCGGTAATACGGAACACCATGTGGGATCTCAACGGCCCCCTATCACTAGCAGCCGAGAAGTCATGCATATTATCCACATGGCTCGTGACTTAGTTCCACGATCCAATAATCGTGCAACTAAGTCACGAGCCGTGAGTCAAAAAACGGGGTCGTTTGGAAGACAACAAGTGTCTGCACGAACAGTTCGACGACGTTTGCAGCAGCATGGACTCTCAGCTCAGAGACCATGGCTGCGACTTTCCTTGACGCTGCGTCATAGAAAAGAGCGCCTTCAATGGTGTGATCAACGACGAACCTGGGCGCACGTGTGGCGAGACGTCATCTTTTCAGATGAATCCAGGTTCTGTGTACAGTATCATGATGGTCGCATCCGTGTTTGGCGCCATCGTGGTGAACGCACACTGACAGCGTGTTCAATGCACGCTGCCAGTGTGCATCGTCATACTGGCCCATCACCTGGCCTGATGGTATGGGATGCCATTGGATACATGTCTCAGTCACCTCTTGTTCGCATTGACAGTGCTTTGAACAGAGCACGTTACATTTCTGGTGTGTTACGACCCGTGGCTCTAACCTTTGTTCGAGCCCTGCGAAACCCTACGTTTCAGCAGGATAATGCCCGACCGCCTGTTGCCGGTATTGTACGGATCTTCCTTGATACGGAACATGTTCGACTGTTGCCCTGGCCAGCACGTTCTCCAGATCTTTCACCAATAGAAAACGTCTGGTCAATGGTTGCCGAGCGACTGGCTCTTCACCAAACGCCAGTCACTACGGTTGATGAACTGTGGCATCGTGTTGAAGCTGCATGGGCATCTGTAACTGTGCATGCAATCCAATCTCTGTTTGACTCAATGCCCAGGCGTATAACTGCTGTTATTACTGCCAGAGGTGGTTGTTCTGGGTACTGATTTCTCAGGATCTATCCAGCCAAATATTTTGAAAATTTAATCACTTGTTATTTCTAGTATAATATATTTGTCCAATAAATATCATTTTGTTATCTGCATTTCTTCCTGGTGTAGAAATTTTAATGTCCAGTAGTGTAATAACGTATGTATGATACCAAGCATACACAAATTACAATTATAGCTCCCTTGAAGCACTTACACCACATATTTTTTTATACAACTATTGAACAGTAAGCTGTTGATGTGATGCGCATGTCTCCCATACGAGGAAATCAATCCGTATAACGCCGAGGCGTACTGAGGATCACATCATGTGTTTGCGGGAGTGAACTCTATTCAGTTAGAAATGCTCTTTGAAAGTCCGTTACAGATGTAAGAGAAGTTTTTAGGCTGTGATTCGTTGGGCAAGCATGTTCCACATATGCTCTATCGTATTCAAATCCAGTGGGGATGCCTGTCAATACATGTGAATGATTACCTGTGATTGAAGGCAGTCGTTGACAATGTTTGTTTGAATGGTGAGGAAAGGTGTAATCATCTATAAACACAAATTATATACAATTAAAAAAAAAA
>JAPDSC010101378.1:48261-93000 GCA_026290005.1 Latrodectus geometricus | reverse complement strand
CCAGAAACGGCTAAGAAGCGAAAGTTTGATGGAGAAGGGCAATCCAGAGATGGTAATGCCGTTCAACATCAATCTTTATATGGGTTTGAAAATTTTGATGTGTCCAATGGACAGCCACAAAAAAAGGCACGGAGAGGCCAGTCACAAAGAAATGAAGATGATTTGGAAAAACAAGAAACAACTAAGGCATTCATGTGTGTGTACCCTGGATGTCCAAGGACGTTTTCCTCAAAATTCAAGCTGGTCAGGCATCTACCCATTCACTCAGGGGAACGACCTTTCCAATGTACTAGTTGTGGACGTCGTTTCCACAGAAAAGATCACCTAAAAAATCATTTGCAAGTTCATAATCCTAATAAAATTTTGCACTCCTGTGATTTATGCCCAAAAACCTACTGTTCTTCTCTCTCATATCGCAAACATATAGCTCTTCATGCAGCTGAAAGAGGTGATTTAGTATGCAAGCTCTGTGGGAAAACATTGCAAGATCGTGAAGGTATAATGCACCATTTAAAAATTCATACAAATTCCAGGAGTCTTCGTGGTCCAAGTGAGCGGAAATATCCATGTGATCGCTGTGATAGAGCATTCTTTACTAAAAAAGATGTAAAACGTCATCTTGTTGTACACACTGGCAAACGAGATTTCATGTGTCAATTTTGTCCCCAAAGATTTGGCCGAAAAGATCACTTAGTTCGTCACACTAAAAAAAGTCATGTGGGTAATTCCAACTCAAATACTCCTAGCAATGAAGCAATGCGGAAGTACGATTCATCTAGCAGTGAAGTAATGGTCCGCAAGTACGAATCACCTAGTAATGAAATAATGTCTCGTAAATTTGAACCACCTGCCAGTGATATGATGGTACGCAAATTTGAATCCTCTAGTAGTGAAATGATGGTGCGTAAATTTGAAGCCCCTAATGGTGAAATAATGGTGCGCAAATTTGAATCTCCAAATGGAGAAATAATGGTGCGCAAATTCGAACCCCCACCGAGCCCACATTTACCACCTGCTGACAATCATAAGAATAATTTAGTAGCACCTCAACCACTACCTGAGTTGTCTGGTATTGTGATATCACCTACCACCGTAGCTCCATTAATGGATCATACTGTCCTGGAACCAGTAAAACCAGATCCCACTTATGGTGTTCCTCCTAATCTTGTGCAGTCAAACTATAGTTTAAGTTCTTTATCAAATGAAAATGGTCAAAATTTGGGTAGGTTTCAAGAATCCTCTTTATTACCTGTATCACAGTATTTACCAATGTCAAATTCCTATCCAACAGTAACTCCAATTATGCCTCATCCTTACCTCAACATGTCTACCTCAAATAACATACTCTCTGATCTTTTGCCTCCTATGTCTATGGCTCCTTCATTTACAACTTTGTCATTGGATGCTACCAATCCTCCTTTACCTCATTTCAGTCAAGCTTTCCAATGAATATTTAAACTACTTTCCTTTTTTTTTCCCTGTGACTACAAAAAGAATAGTTTTATTATTTTATATTAAGATATTTAATCAGTATTTGAAGAGTTCTATATTGCAAACTATGATCTGAAGTAGTTTAATGGTGCTTTTTGTTATATGCATATATATTTATTGAAGGGCTTAAATATTTATGTTTAATTAAAATTATAAAGTAAACTTAAATATAAGTGCCTCTATGTCTTAAAAAATGCAATGTTTTATAAAAGTTACTATTATGCCCTTTGAGTAAATAAATGTTCAAGTAAATTTACTATGATTTATGTTGTATTCAAAGATAAGTATTATGAAATGTTATTTGTGCTGAAATATAATTTATGTATTTTAGATCTTACCTTTTATCATTGTTCATTAGCATTAATTTCATTTCAATTATACCATTTACATTATATAAGATTGTATTTATAGAGTATTTTATATTAAGTTATTTAATAATATATATTTTAGAGTAATTTTTAATTAGCAAAGTTAACTACATATCTGACACTGCCAAATAAATTAGTTAACTAATAAAACTGTGATAAATGAGCTCAAATATAGTTTTCCCTCAGTCGTTCTATTTTTCATTTAAGCCATTTGTTGAACTCATAATTATAGCTACAATTAGCTATAAAATATTTGATGGTAATATTATTTTTCAATTAATCTAATATATTTTTGATTAAAAAAAAATTAAAGCTCCTGTAATTTTCAGTAAAGAACTTTTTATTCTTCTAGTAAAAATGACCATTTTTTTCTTCAACTTTATCCTTTTTTATATGTGTAGTTTAATATGAATTACAAGAGAAATCTTTTAACTACACCATTGTATTAACTCAAAGTAACTTATAAAAAGCTAATATATTAGTCATCATAGATTTTTTTTAATCTTAACTAGTATGATGTATAGAAACAATTTTATAATTAATGAGTAAAGTTTTATTATTATTTAAATCTGTAACTCTTTAAATAATTTATATGTGTTATTCTGTAAGCCATAAATATAAGTCAAAGTTTATAATTTTTGGTTTTTTTCTCTTACCTTATCAATAATATTTATGTTATGAACAAAAAAATAATGGTAGAGTAATAAACCAAATAAATTAACTAATTACAAATGTTTTATTTCATAAGTATTCTATAATTAAATAATTTTTAGTATTAGAATGTAAAATATTATCTATTGATATATTTATATTTTTGACAGAATCACCACACTGTGTTCATATTTGATTCTATAGTCTTTATATAGGTATATATACATAAATCTATATATTTTTAATGTTGATTTTATACAATTGATCAGAATGTTGTTGAAATGTCTTAACAATAAAAGTATTAAAATATTTTTATTAATATTCACCAGTTACTGGCTGCTGAAAGGCTGATGTGTAATTTCAGAAATTGCTTTATTCAGAGTTTTTATAAGAGCAGGTTTATCATTGAGTGATGAGTGTATTGATTATATAAAATGGCCTCTTAAATGTGCCCATACATGATGCTTTGAGGACAATTATAGTTGATTGAAAAGAACTTTTAGTCCAGATATCAGCATGGAACAGTACTAAAATACTGTTTAGTTTAGGTTATGCAGCAGCTAGTATGCCTTATTTTTTACTGTGCACAAGGGTTTATGTGAGATAGGCTAGCTAATCTGCAAAAAAGTTCATGTGTTTTTTTTATTTGTAATTTAATATTCATTTATTTATTAAACTGGAAAAGTTTAATAAGTAAATGTCACCAATATGCATATCTAGCTAGGCATTGTATAAAATTTCTTTTGCTATCATATTCCTTAATCTTTTGTTATACATCAGAATTAAAAATTTAAAAGGTAATGTTTACTTTGATTTAAAAAAAAATTAAGTTTGTGGAAACAGAATTATTTGATTTTTTTTCCCTGAAAAATCATTGTTGTAAATCTAATTTGTTTTATTAATTAGCTAATAGTTTTGATATGAGATTTTACACCTAAAAGATTTAGCTAGTCTATCTCTGGTTTCTTTGTATCTATTTCTTATTTGATGTTGAATGCAAATTTGCTGTTCTTTATAACATGATTTTGTATATGAATGTTATATATATTTGAATCTTGCATAAATGCCTATTTTTGTAAATTTAGCATTGCAGTTGCACTTAGGTGAATAATGGGAAAAAATTTGTAAAGCTTGTATGTTTGTGCTGTATTTACACATAGTGAATTATTTGTCTCTAATAATTTAGTTATATATTCTATCAGTCTTCTGCTTTCTTAATTTCTTTTGATATATCTCCTTTTATTATATGTTGATTTAATGTTTGTAATGAAATCTTTATATTTTTGGGTATTTAACTATTAAAAAATTGAATTTGGGTTTTTTAATTTATCGACAAAAATCTTAGGAAATGGTTTTCCTTTTTTATTATTAGTTACTCTCTTATATACATATATTCATTCCTATTTTCTACTGGGACCACTTTTTCCAAGTGGATAAATACAATGTCTACCTCATTGTCCTTAATAATTGTTTTCTATCAGTTATGTATCTTGTTCTTTTTATTTTGTAATGTTTTCCTCTTTAGTTAAATGTTCATAATGAGAATGTTCCTTTTTTGTTAATTATCATTTACTTCTACCTCATTTTTTTCTCTTTACTGTGTAATGATCAGTTAGTCTTATACCTTACTGTTTTCTCAATTTTCATATGGTATGTAATAAACCTTCATTATGTATTGCTTACATTCCATATTGTAACTTAATTGTAAAATTTTGATTGTGAATGAAATATTCTCAGCTTCAAATTTTGTTCATGTGCATGTTGAAGAAAATATTTACTAAAGACAAAATTTAAAAAAGAAAAAAAAAAAGGTAAATCATATGCTCTACCTTTTTAAAATAAGTAAGTGCACTAAAAAAATTTAGCTTCATTTAAATTATGTCATTTTATAAACATTCAGATAATTTTTTTGTATAATATTCATGTCAAATAATTAGGTCATAATCTTATTGATAATTAGATAACAATGGAAAGCAAAAAATTATAAGTTTTCTTATTCTGTTTATTAATTTCTATAATTGTTGGAGAGAAATATTTGTGTTTTGGCCCTTAAATGCTTTTTTGTTCTTATATTACAATAATTAAGGTTATTTTCAACATGCATATGTACTTTAAATGACTTTTGTTGTAGATTTTATATTGTGGTATCATTTTGCCTCTGTTACATTTAAGTATAATATTTCATATTGTATTTTATGGTGTAATTGTATAACATTTATAGTTCCTTGATTAGTTTCTGTGCCCTATTCTAAATGAGGGCACCAGATGGTCCCAGGTGTGATTGGGTGAAAAATTCTTCACCTTGTACTTGTAGCTGGTTTCCTCCCTATCTGTTATCAACTCTGGACTGAATAAGTCATTTTATTCTTATTTGAGATTATTGCTTTAGTAGTACAAAAGAGAGAAAGCCTCAGTTAAGTTAGTAAAATACTTATAGATTAGCAAATTAAATACTCTATCCCTATTTAAGGTGTTTGCTCCAAAGTTGATGATGTGAAAGGAGGTCAGTGTTCAGAATTTACCTTAAGTGTGCTTAGAATAGACCGATGTTCCTTTTGATGAAGTGCCAATGCCATTTTCATCTCACATGTTAAACTGTAAACCATAAAGATGTATTTAATGAAACAGTTCCTTTGTTATAACTTGCTGATATACAGCATAAATCTTCAATAAGCTTTTTTATTTCCATGTGTGTTAATTATCTGCAGGAAGTAATTTTAAATAGAATTTGAAAGAAATTGTTTTAGTTATTATTAGCTTTGCATTTTCATAAATAAAAATGGATGTCCTAGCTGCCAAGCCTCTCATTTACTATTAGGCTTCTTGAATACTAGATTTTTTCGAAAATTTTCCAAGTTATCAGGATTGTTCGAATATTGTGTAATTTTTTTGCTGTTTTAAATCCTTGGCCCAAACTACATAATGTTATTTATCAGTGCTCAACAAGTTTAACCTTAAAATACTTAAAATCATATCCTAGTTAAGCCATCAAAAAATAACTCCTATCAAAATAGTAAAATTCTATTTTATTTCTTTTGTATGTGTTCTTCATTGGCTTTAATAAAATTCTAAAAATTAATTTTTATCTATATTTGTTTATTATTAATCTAGCTTTCTCTTTTATTTTTCAATTTTAAACTCAGTAAAAGACATTTTTTAATGCTATCTAAGAATTTTGTTTGAAATGATTATTTTAATCTAATCAAGAGCTGCAGATCTGTTTCAATTAATATTATATTTTTTTTCTATTATAAACATTTGACCCAAAATTAAAGCAATTGTTATAAATTTGTTTTGAGAAAATGTTGCTGTAAAACTACATTTATTGGTTTATTAGAACTCATTTCAAATTGAAGTTACGTATTCTTGTCAATGCTTTTCTTCAAACATTTCTCAATTTTTTTAACTTATTAATGTTACAAAAATCTTTGCTTAGTTTTAATTTGAATTGCAGGTTGTGTTAGTTGTAAACATTACAAATTTACAAAAAATACCAACCAGTATTTTTCATCTTTTTATAATTAACATTACTTATCTCTGAATTCTATGGGTTGGATTTTAAAGTATTTTTTAGGTTCTTAACTTTGTGCTTCCCCCTTCCCCTAATAAAGTTTTAAGAAATTATAATACATTGAATATTTTTACATAAACATGGAAATTTATGCAGGTATAAATTTTAATGAAGTTTTAAAAATCGTGTTCCAAATGTTTTCATTTTATTTTTCAAAGATATATTTTTAATGAACATATTTATATATATATATACAAGAATTACATCGTTGTTGCAATATAAAGATTTCTTTAGAGAGAATACTATTGTTGTTTACTGTTGTTATACTTTATTATTCAGAAATGCTTTTATAGCATTTGCGATTATTGAATTTATACATGATTGTGTGATTGGCATTTTTTAATTCAAATGTCTTTTAAAAAAAATGGTGATTTAAAAAGTTATGACAAAATTGTAGATAAGAATATAATGATGAATTTACCGGTGCCTGAATTGATGAATATCTGCTTACCTGCATGGAGATTTGAATTTGAAACATATTGCTGCCCAAGGGGCTGTGTGTTGTACTGTATACATGAAACTAGATTTTCTTATAACAAAGCATTGTTTTTATTATGAATACCATCTTACTATTTTAAAGATCGCTTTTTTAATCATTTTAAATATATTTTCCAAGTTGAGCATGTTATTTTGTTAGTATGTAATATTCTTACATAAATTTACTTATTCGATATATTTAAAATTCTGTACTAATCTACAAATGCTTTAGAATATCTCAAATAGTTCTGTCTACTTAATTGCGATTCATGTCAGAATTATTATACATTTTACACACACCATCACAAGTTGTATTAACCACTTATGAAGTTCTCAAATAGCATGCTACTTGAGTTTTTTTTTTTTTTTTTTTTTTTTTTTTTTCCATCGATCTTCAACTTAAAAAATGTGTGAATGATAATTAAGCTTTTCATTTTCTAAGTAACAATAAAGTTAAATAAAAAGAAAATTTTATTATTAATTTTTTATGGGGAATTAAAACGAAAGAAACTTTTATTCTGCAGTGCCGATAATTACCAAGAAAAAAATATTTGTTGAATCTTAAGTCGCACACAATAAAGTAATTGATTAATTTATACGATCTAAAATTTAATTGTGCAGAATACTTAAAAGTAGATTAATTTTTGAAGTTCTTGAAAAGGATGGCGAACGTAATTGCATTATATTCGAAATATTTCTCTTTGTCTACTGGTTTATATCCTTCAATTATGTAATATTTGTTTGGATTCGAATTTAACATGCTTGTAGTGTGCGTTTTTTACAATTTATAAGCTTTAAAGAAAATCTAGTTTCTGCATAAATTTTTTTTATTTCTTATCTCTATTGCATACATAAAGCAGTATGATTATTTTAGAAGAAATTTTTTTATTACAATTTTATTGGTAAAAATGTACCAATTCAAACCCGTGTGAAAATTGGATATTTATCCATTGCAAATTTAACCGGTTCTCTAAAAAATGTATTTTTATATATTGCTTTTGTGTGCTTATTGTGTTTCAAAAATATTTTGTATTTGTGTTTTTATTTTTTTATTTACTGACAACTGTGTATTTTGATGATTATCACGAAAACATTTATGTATCTTACTTCAATTCTTCTGTGTAATCTATTTTGTAGAGCAAGTCCATGATTATATTAATAAACTATTTTTATTCATATTTGTAACATTCATTTATACAATTTATAAATTAAAATTATTTTCTCGTATATGAGAGGTATTAAATGGACTAGCAAACCACTTAATATCATGTATAACTTAAATGAAATTTTATTTTCAAAAACTGTTTTAAATCATCTATAAAATTCATCTTTGTTTGATACTTAATATTTCATTTTAAGTTTTAAAGTCTCGTTACAGCGTCACTCAAGATACCTCAAAATATTGAGAGGAGTAATAGTAAAAACTCTGAACATATCCCATAAAATTTAAATTTACGACTGTTTTAAAAATAATTCATCTGAAAATTTGTCTGGAAACAAATTAAAAATTTCATTTTTAGATAAGTGATAATTTATGTTTACAATAATATGCAGTTTTAATGTATATAAATTAATAGCTAGGAAAATTATATTTTAATTTGTAATCAGCTCAAATCGCATGTCATTAATTTTTATCTGAATATTTAAACGACGCATTTTTTTCTTTGATATTGAAAGTTTCCTTTCCAATGACATGCTTTGAATTTTAGTCCGTGGTGCTTTCAAATTTTTGTTGTAAGGAAGTGTTAAGTATTTAATTTGCAATTTTGTAAAGGTATAATTTTGTCATTTTCTTTTACTTAGCATCCAGACAAAATTGTTAATTGTTTTCAGTTTCCCATCTATACCAATTTCGTGTTTTAACATCAAATTTTAATGCAAAAGAAAGTGATTATAAACAATCTAATCTCAACTGAACATAAAACGTTTGATTGCGAATATGGACTGGCGAATATATTCTTGTTTAGCATTTTTCATGATTATATCGTTACTGATATCTATGACTTTTGAATTTACTTTTTTAGAAGATAATTTATATCACTGTTGAAATATCCTATCGACCAGCTTTTGCATTTGAAATTTTCTATGCTCGGTTCCTTAAAAATTTAAAGTTGGCAAATTTCGATTTTCTAAACGTAACATCGATGCCTTGAATTCTTCATTTACTCATTTTCAGACCTTCAAAAGTTCTAAAAATAGTTTTTGTAACTGACTTTTTCTTTCAAAGATAAATTTGTTAATTTTCATTTCCAAAGCATTTTCTCGTTCTACAAAACAAAACGAGTTAATTTTGTTCATTGAATGTCTAATCAGAAAATTTCCGTTTTTATTGTTAATCAATGATTCAATACAAAGAAGTTAAGAAATGAAATTATTTCGAGATGAGGTGTGCTAGACGCAGAATCGGTTAGATTTGTGAGATTTCCGATATCCTAAGTGTGCTCTACCTTTTTCGTTTAACTAATATTTATGTATTATTCTGGAATTCCTTAAAAGGGCAACATTTATCTTATATTTATTCTAGTATGCCGTTCGACTAAATGAACGAGGTTGAAGTTACATTGTCTGTGGCAATAAAATTAGGGTAACAAAAAATATAATAGATTGTATTGAAAATCTATTGTATATACGTGAGAGTTAATCAAAAATTCTTGATTAACTCTCACGTATATACAATAAAATAGTAACTATTTCATTGGCAGTAATTTTTTATTCGCCAATTTCAAATACAGGAAAACAAATTTTATCTAGAACACCTTGCTCTGGGATTTTAAAGTAAGATTGAGTCAATACCTTCAACATCTACTTTTAGTATTTGAAAGTGAAAAACCATGTAAAAAATATAAATCGTCTATATATATATATATGGGTGTGTGTCTATAGTCAAACAATTAATAGATTTTCGCAAATGTTACTGTTCTCTTTGTGTGCTATATTCTTATTACTGTCCCTCTAGATAATGCCGAAATGACATTAGATCTTCCATTATACATAAATTTCATGACTTTATCAAAAATGGCCTTTGGTTTCCCATTATGCAATAGAGTATCAAAAAAAAAAAAAAAAGCGTGCCTGAGTTAGTAATGAAACAATTGAAAATAGAGGTCTCCATGTTATTTCTAAAACCATAAATGTGCATACCTTTATTGATATTCCAAAAAATTAAGAAATTAAATTATGGATATTTGGAAATGACCCCATTCTAATAGTAAAAAGACTACATGCTTTGAAGAAAAGGAATAAAAGATTTTTTCCCCTTTCTGAAGTGCAACACTCCTGAAAATCATAGCTGGAAAAATCGAAACTAACTGCTTCACTATAAATGAATTCCGAAAGTTTTTCAAGAAGGGAATTTTAGAATTAATGTTCCCTCGTGACCGCTTTTTCTCATTCTGCAAAATTGGTAGTCGAGTTTTTTAAACAAAAATATCAGAATAGAGCCTTAGCCTATTTACTTGATCTAATTGTGATTTTTTTAATCGAAAAATTATCTAACATAAATGTTTTCATTCACTGGAGGAGATTGATAGACCTACAAATGCACTTTTTCATTGAGTCCAAGAAATAAATACTTTGAGGTTTTTCATCTTCAGAAAATTCGTCTTTAGGAGGTAGTGATGGTGGAGAATATTTTGAACATTCATATAAAACTTAGTAGTTGTAGTTCTAAAAACCTAGATGTACTGCAAAATTCTTAGGTCGGGCATGGTATATTTGTATTGTGTGTGCGAGTTTGCTTAACTCACAAAGGTCATTTTTTGCATTCGAGGTGTTAGAACCTAGAGTAAAAATTCAGAGTCATTACAACCATCCAAGCTTGAACAAACCGATGATTTATTGAACCGAAGTCTAGAGTGATGTGTTTTTTAGAGAGAAAGCAGTAAAAAATCTAAATGAACAGAAAAATATACACATAGTAAATGAAATATTAAAAATTTATTTAGTATTGTGTGTGAAATTTCAATGTAAAGCTTTAATTATAAGAATATCTATACCGTTTATAGTTGTCATCAAATGGCAACAAAAAACAAAAGGAGATTGAACTCCAGCTGTCAAGAAGTGATCGAGGTATTAAAATGTTATCTTCCAGTATTAACTGTTAATTGTTTTTTTTTTTATTCTTATGTACAATTTTATAACTTATGTTGTGTTATGTTATAAAGAATATTGAATTTGGTTCTAGCCTTACAGTGTTATATTCGAAGAGCGATTATATCAAATTTTCAGTTTTGTTATTTAAGAGCGATTACAACTATCAAACTTTTACTCAGGAAAAAGATGATTCGAAGTCAAATTTAACATGAAATAAAATGATTCAATCTAATGTTTGGGTATGGTGAATTTTGAATTATTTCTATCGAGCTGTCAGCTAAAAAAAAAAAAAGGCTTAGTGCAGTCAGTTTAGCAGTTCATGGATTCGATATTCCCATCGGATTTGGATGTTAGCTGTGATTCTGTGAATCAACTTTAAACAAAAACTCTCGATCGAATTAGATCTGGGCAAAGAAGACAGCGACAAGCGAAACAATATCTTATAATAAAACATCGAAGTAAATTATCTCCTGTTTCTGGCATAATAAAAAACTGCTTACTGTGTATTAGATTTGGGAACTTCTTCGCCAAAACATTTCCGTCGCAATTGTGTTGAAGAAGATATTAAGATTTTAAAAGTAAATAATTGGAGATAATCGCCAAAAATAGATCGGAATGGAAGAAAGTTCTTGGGAAGGCCTTCGCTCATCAGGGACTGTGGTGTTAGTAAAAGAATATTTATTTCAGAAGTTTCTGTAACGCTTTTCTTTTAGACGGTGAAATTTGATATTTCTTTTCTATTGAAAAAGAACTTAAAATTTCTTTTTTACAAACTAATTTAAATTGATTATACATAACTTTAATCTGCAATTTTACAGTTTTGATTTGATTATTTTATTGTAAGTACTTAGTTTTCTATTGTAAGTACTTAGTACTGCGTTTTCTTTAACTTATCAATGACTTTACTAGATTTTCAATCGCTTGTTTTTATCTGACTTTTCTCTCAACTGTAATGGAAACTCTTTTTATTGGTTTCTGTTATATGCTAGAGCTTATCAAATTTGCTTTTGTTTTGGTATTACCATTCATAATCTTTAAGGATTCTAACTTTTGTATGAATTTATATATAACATATGTTAATTTTCTGCACCTTCTGTTAGCTCTTATTAAAATGTTGAATAATTAATGAGAGAATAAGACAACTCTCTCTTTCCCCTTATTTAGCTGATTGAAACATGCCGCTGGATAAAATAAACAATTATGGTCATAATCGCTGAATCATTTTTTTTGTGTTATAATTAGCGCATGAAATAAATGACATTTAATTATTTTGTGTGTGATCTAGAATTTTGGTTTAAAAGATGTGCGAATTTGTTTCTTTGTAGAGAAACAATATTTTCGAATGAATTATGCTAATTTTTAAGCGAATGATAATAGAAAAAAATTTTCCCTTCTTTTTCTGTGCTAATTTTTTGGGTGTTTGACAAAACTTTTTTTTTTCTAAAAATGAGGGTGCACATAGAAAGCAGAATTAGTAGTTTTATTTTAAGTAATATGTGGGTAAGAATATTATATTACTTCAGTTCTATTAAATTAGTCCATAACGAACTAAGTTGATGTAACAATTGAATTAAGTTGATAAAAATTAAAATTTTCATTATAAATGCATAGAAATTCAAAGATTTTTCAAAATACCAAAGTAATATAATATTTTTATTTTCAATATATAGAAATTCTCTATAGCTACATGGTCCCGGGTAGACGATAAAAAAAAAGTTCTCTGTCACGCAGCGGGCACCAAGATTCTATTGACCCAATTTTCTTATCTTTCTGTTTTTAACAGGCACGATGGGCGGGATTCTTCGAAAAAACAGCACCCCTACCCCTGTTAAGTGAATCTGCTCAGTTTCATCTCTAAAGAAGGGAAACCATTACTTCATAGATGGTGCACGTCAAAGAGCATATACTTGTTCTTATTTAATTGGTCCTTACCTTCTGAGTGATGCTGTTTGTCATTCTTTCGTAATCTTGGAATTCGTAAAAAAAACGATATGTCTTTTTTATCAAAAATTATGTAATGTATTCCTCGTGTATTTATTTATTTTTTGTGTGTGTGTGTAATATTATTTTGTAACTTTGAATAACTATTTTGAAATATATATAAGCTTCAATTTAACAGAATCGTAACTCTCAGTTGAAAACCATTGAGTTTGTGAGAGTGATTGTTATCATGATTTATTTTAATTTCATTATATACTTTCTATATCAATTTTTTCCCCTTATTTTAAACTCAACTGTATTCAGAGTCATCAAGTAATTTTGAAAGTACACATTTAATCATTTTTTCACCTTAAAGTGGTTGTTTCTTTCCTTACAGTTGAGATCATGTGTACATCACTTTATTTTACTTATAATTGGTCTGGGATTAAACAAATAATCGTTTTCACCAATAATTTTGAATATACAATTTTATCCACCCATCAAAAACAATAAATTTGTCAGTGGGATTAGCTCTTCTGTGAGCAGTTGGAAAGAAAGTTTTGTCCAATACCTTAGTGAGATTAGTTATTTTATATATATTTTTGGAGATTTGTCTCTCTTGATACCACTATTAAAAACAAATACTTACTTATTAAGTAAAGATAAATTTATTTCATTTATCATGTAAAGCACATTAAATATTAATATTTGATTGATTATGCAAGCAATAAATAAATCATAACATCCACTTTATGGTTAATTTCAATCGGTAAGGACAATTTAAATGTTTTATATTACTTTTTTAAAGGAAGTCATCAAATACGCTTTTGTTAAAATAAGGTTATTTTTAATGTCCATGTGAATATTTCTTTTCTTTTTTTTTTTTTTTTTTTTTTTTTTTTAATGATCGTTTGACTGATGGTTTTAGTTATTGTTACATATTCAAATAATTAATTACTATACATTTTCCTTCACTGCCCGATGCATTTTTGATTTTACGTACTTGCTTTTTTTTAACGATTACTCCTATCTCACATTATGATATTGGATAAATTTATTCGATGAAAGGCTACATCGAATTTGATAGGTCTGATATATTGTTCTTATTCGATGAACTAGTTTCTTGTTTGCATTTGGTTTGATAGGAATTCCTCCAGTTATAATTAAGTTACTATTTTGACACTAGTATTGAAACCTCACTTTTGTTCCTTCTTTACAAATCATGATTAACGTATTTATATTATTTGATATTGTTATATTAGAGAATGTGCCTTTTGGTGTGTGAGCTCCGTCTGCTCAACAGACAACCCATGTCCAGTGGTGGTGGCAAAGATAAAAGTATTGTATTGACTGTAAAAAAAGAACGTAATGCCAATTTCATTCTTCTAACGGGTTCTTATGAAGATGTGATGAGTGTTTCGAGAAACTCAGACGGATTTCAAGAGAGCACGAAATGACATTAATAAAATTGATTAGATTGATAGCCGGGACTTAAAAACTGGAATTAGTCAAACATTCAATTAAAAAAAAAAGGAATAATTTCAAGAAATTGCAAAGAAATTTTTTTTTTTTTTTTTTTTTTTTTTTTTTTTTTTTTTTTTTTTAGTTTTTATGATTTGTATTCCAAACAATTATAACAAAAGAAAATTTTGTCTCATTTCTAACAGAATACGTAAAACTATTGGATATAGTATAAAAATAAATTCAAATTATAAGCCATGTCTGAATGAACAAACAAGTATTTCATTGCTAATTTAATATCACAGAAAATGGAGATCGTAAGGTAGATGACAAATATGTCAAAATAATGTCCTTGGTCTGCAAAATTGTTAGCTGTGAAAAGATTTTTCGCAGACTATTCCTTTACAACTCATAAAATTATAAATCCATTAATGAATGCAATTGAATTACCATCAGCCGAATTAATTATACTTTATTAATTTACCTCCCCAAAAAAATTTTAAAAAAACCTCATTTCTTGTTCTATTATCATTTACAAACAAATGTTTTTGTTTTCAAACAAATGTTTTAGTTTTGTTTTTTGTTTAATCTTCAAAAAATATATTCTTTTTATTAAAATGCAGAATTGAGAAACATCATTCAGCACACGCATTTAAAAAAAAATCGCCTGACAAATAATTTCTATCAATGAAGGAAATCATTTATCGTGAGGTTTGAAACTTGTGTATGCGCATGCCCTTTACTAAAAAAAGAAATATATCGAACGAATTTAATGTACAATATATATTTTGCATGATTTTATACATTATAAAAATATAAAATATATACATGCCTTTCTTATTGGGTATTTACGACTCTTCATAAGAAGTAACTTAGAAATTCATCTTTATGTAAATTTAAATAAATTTAATAATAATGTAAATTTCAATATATTCGTTCATGGGAAAGAAAATTTACTGAAGTCCATGATAATTACATGGAAAGGAAATTGAACAAAGACGCTTCTTCAAAACGCCATTAATTTCATCTCGATTAAGAGGCAAATGACATTTTGTCACGCTGGTTTTTGGAGATTTGAAACGTCGCCTGTTCTCAATAAAAAGAATGTAGCCATAGTTTTTAAATTACAAAAGCATTTTTCTTCAACTCTCAATGGCTAAGTAATATAGTTGACTGCATAATTTCTTCGAGAGTTAAGTCATTTTTTAAAATTTCATTAGCACAAAGGGAATTATTGTCGAATATTATTCAGTACCATCGTTTAATATTTAGATGCCAAAGCAATGGATTTATGACGAACACTGCATTTGGTGAAAATGCGCTTTAGGTCCCCTACTTGGCCCGTTTTCAAAATTGCCGAGGCCATGGCGAAAATTCTACCGCTATTTCAAAGTGAAACTTAATTAGTGATCAATGAAAAGGCTAAAACAAAACAAAATAATTAATGAGCATGCTCGAAAAACCGCTTCCAATTCGCGAGTTGGCGAAGTAGGGGACCTAAAATGCAAATCAACGCTGCATTTAAGTCATATTCAAATTTTGTTTTACATATAAACATATAGGTCTATAAATGTGATTTCAATATTTAAATTTCGCTAGAAAAATTCTTATCATCATTATTTCGTACGATGAATAAGGCAACATTTTTCACACGGGCGAATATTATCAGTAAAGTGAAATACTGAAATTCTAATTTTAAGTTAGTATATATAAAACGTATTCAATGATGCTTCTCAAAATATTTTTTCTAAGTTATGTAGAGAGCTCCTTTTATATAAATCTTTCAACTTAGGATCGCGCTGAGAGAACTAACCATAAATTCCTCCAATAACAAACATTTTAATTAGAATCTAATCAAAAGTCTTGAAGATACGTTTTCAGTTTATGTGTGAGATAAAAGTAATTTATAGTCCAAAAATTTCTGTTATGACATTTATCTGTTTATTTTAGAATAGTTTGGTAGTCTTTTTCAAACAAAATTTATCCTGAAAGCTGCTATGTAAACTTTTTACAACATCGTTAATATTTTTTCACAATTTAGTCAATATCTTGTATTAAAATATAAGTTTTCTCAGGATTGGAGTCTATACCATCAGTTTGAGATAGTAAAATAAAAAATTTAGTTAAGCTATTTTCCATTGACAACTTCATAAGATATGGATTAGAGCCATCAAAAATCAGTTATTAGAATTGATGATTTTGGAGATTGAGAGTAACACGAAAACTTTTTCCGGCTTTGTTACATTCATATTGAAACTGTACTAGGTGAATTAAAATACACTTAGTATTTTCTTTTTGTTTGTATAAGACAAAAAATAATTGAAAGCGTGAAAAGAAAAGCAACCTAATATGTATACTACTGTGGAAATGAACTTATTTTCAACAGGATGAATTTGTATTTATTTAATGAATTATTAAAGATGCATTTCACACGCAAACATACCATCTCCGTGAGTTTTTGAAAACATACACAAAACGGAATTTACTGTTCTTTATACTTAAATAAATTAAAATATATTACGGGGTTTTTTCAATAGTGCATTTTTTTCATTAATTTTAAATCTATTCTAAGAAATTTATTTATATCAAAAAAAAAAAAAAATTTCTGTAGCAAAATATTTTTTTTATTTTAAATAGATATTTTAAATAGTTAAATAAAATTATGGAAATGCTATGTAATATATTTAAATAAAATATTTGGGTTTAGGAAATATGCTTTACTTTAATGTTAAATTTATGCATCACCAAAAATGATATATATATATATATATATATATATATATATATAAATTATTTTTCATTTGTTAGAATTGAAAATCATTGAATATTTCTTTAAATATATTCTCAATAAATATATAGTTCTTATCCTTCATTTGTGTTTTTTTACTCTTGATTTTAAATATTAAAATTAAGATGTTTAGGAATTAATTTTTTACAAAAATTATAATAATATTTTGATTTTTTATTCTGTTACTCAACTGAAATATTTAAACATATTCTATTTGATTAACATGCAATAGTTTTATACCATTACAAAAATATTTGTTGCATTAGTAATATTACATTTTGTCAGCATAATGCTGAGTACAGATTTTTTTATCATTAAATGATTATTTTGCTTAAACCCCCCTACAAAAATGGTATCATATTCCACAATATCCAAATTTTAAGTGTTAATATTTAATGTTAAAATTTAATAGGGTATGTCAGACATCGAAATCTTAGTCATTTCTGAGAATAGCCCCTTTTATTGTATAGGTTGTGCAGCTTTTCTTTGGAACATAATAGTCAATTTTTTTTTAGAGCAACGATTTTATTTACCCATTCTGAAATAAAAACATTCATTACTGAGTTTAAATTCGTAAATTTTAAAAGTAATTTATGAATACTTTTTACGATTTATAAATATCACTTGAAAATATTGTTAGAGATAAAAATCCGCAGCATTCACAAGCTACAGATTCCAATGCATTTAGTTTTCTGGGAAGGCTTATGATTTGGAAAAATAAGGATATTTACTAAGTCTCCTTCAAAACGTGGTTTTGCATGAAAAAATTAAATCTTATGAATAAATATGCTAATAGTTTAAAATATGAATCGATAGCTTAATAAAATCCCTTTAGAGAGAGTGAGGAAGTCATTTGACATTGAATTCAATAAGACATAATATGAATTCAATAAGAATCTGCATTTCATTGGCATCGTATTGGAAAAGGCGAAAACACATTCACTGTAGAGGATAAAAACAATACTTTTTTCAAAAATCAATAGAAAATAGTAAAAATCGTTTTCTTTTTTTAAATTAGTCATTGGAAATGTTAAAACATTGGGAGATCCGATGGAATATATGTTGTTTCTCTACTCTCAGTTGTTAAGCATAACAATTTCAAAAAGGTGTGTAAGAACTAAGCTCCTCCGTTCTTAAGCCGATCAGGTATTCTACAGTAGCTGGCATCCTGGCATTAGCAACTTTGTAACAAGTTGAAAATCAGATTTATAGTTTAAATTAATTACAAACACTGAAGTCGAAATAAAAAACTATTAATCTTTACTTATTAAAAATTAATAATTTTATGGAAAATTTTTCCTTTGAATATTTTATACCTTTATATTGAAATGCGTGGGAACTTTATAAAGAATAATCATTTTATTATATTTTTCCATCTTTAGATGAATGATATCACTTTAAATAGTTACAAAAACAATTAAAAGAAACTTTATTTAATATTTTAGAAAAGCAAATTGAATAGTGTTCATATAAATTTCTCCTAAAGAATAAGAAACAGAAACCTCTGAAATTTCATTATAATGTAAAATGCAATTATTTATGTAACATCAAAATTATTGTTTTATGAGCAACAGTAATTTGTATATTTTGTCTATAAAAAAAGCGAATTTTATTCAAACATTTTAGGCATTTTGCATAGTTATGAAGTTTTTTGAAAAAAATCGATGTTAAGCCAAACAAAATTTTCCAGTTTATGTAAATTTCTCAGCTTACGTAAATTGGAATTTCCTTCGTCTTATTAATTATGGAATCACAAATGTTATGTAATACCATTTCTTAATTTTTAGCTTAAAATAAACGATCAAATTACATACATTAATATTGAAGATAAAAAAAGAGAAATAAAAAAAAGAATAAACATTTATAAAATAAACATATTTATAAAATAATATTTGAACTGTAGAAAAGTAATAAGAGAGTATATTTAATTCGTAAAAACTCTATACTTACCTCTATATAGGATTATAAACGTAATAAAATAAAATTGAGCAACAATTC
The DNA here is from genome assembly GCA_026290005.1 of Latrodectus geometricus. Classification (NCBI taxonomy): domain Eukaryota; kingdom Metazoa; phylum Arthropoda; class Arachnida; order Araneae; family Theridiidae; genus Latrodectus; species Latrodectus geometricus. Next base: position 74,183 of record JAPDSC010101378.1, on the reverse strand, counting down.
CCAAGCATGCTTAAGCATGCTTGGGAACTAAACTTTGGGGATTTCGCGTTAGGCTAACCATCTCACCGTATATAATCTTAAGGCCTTCTGTCACGAAAACAGATATGAGCTTTCTAGGCCTTGACTACACGGGGCTATTGTACCACTGAGTTTAGTTTATAGTAAGTGTAATAAATTACATGTGTAAATGTAAAAACATATTTGAAAAACAAATTATGCTGAAAAGAAGATTCAATAACACAAACCTTTGAGAATTATCTTTTGTTTGAATATCATTTTCACTTGATGAGTGAAAATATAGTGACGCACTTGATACCTTTCTTTTACTTTCGGTTAGAGAATTGTATCCAGTTATGTTTATTTTGAGCCACCCACTCTGTCTGGTGATTAGAGTACCTGACTACGGATGAGGAAAACCTGGGTTCGAATCCCAGCTCGGGCATGGATTTACTCTCTCTATGTTTCTTGTCCTTTCCTCAGATGATGGATGAATGTGGCCCGCCCTATAAACGGGTTTGTGGTGGTGTGGCGTGGGCGATGCTACTCGTACCTCAGTGACTTGATTCATAGGTGCCCACCGGGTAACGATAAAATGAGTAGCAGTTTCCAGCCTTGTTGCGGCAAATGGGTTAATTACTCTACTGTGCCCGCTATTAGAAACAAAAAAAATGTTTATTTTGATTAATAGGTGCTCCTTTCTTTGAAATTAAATTAGCATACAGCTATATCAAATTCAACAATGGTATTTGAAGCAATTTTAATGTATTTTAAACTTAAGTAAGTGAAATTATTGACTTCGGAAAAAGATTCTTACAAATAGAAATTTAAATTCCAAAAAGATAATTTAAAACAATTTATGCACTGTCGTATCTTTAGTTGATACAAGAACAGTTATTCGAGTATTTAAATCCAAGTCAGGAAATTTTTTTACAACTATTGACATATATTGCAAATAAAACCACGTTCCTATCTTGAGAAATGATAAGCGACCAGGGAATTTTCCTGCTATTATATGTGAAAAAATTTACAATAGAAATTAATTTGGGTGAAAAAAAAACTAGCAAAAATAAACTGTCTTAATACATCAGGTGGTGAAAGAATATCATGATTTAGGCTATCATATATCGTTTAGATCCCACTTCCTTCAACCATATTTGAAATTCTTTATAAAAAACCTGTATGCCTTAAGCGACAAATATGGTGATTCATGCCCATTAGGACATTCTAGATGAGATTTGAAAGAAAATTAGTTCAGGAGAATGCTTCAGCAAACATTATTCTTAAAATTAAGTTCTTTTTTTAAAAAAAAAATACTGTAAGAATGCAGCACTGAACTTCTCAGCTGTGTTGGTTGCTGGTGTTATCAATTATAAATAGGATTCATGTCTTTAAACCTTAACTGAAAATATTTTAGTTATTGTTATGAAAAATTCAGAGAAAAATGGTTTCCTAATCTGATATATTGAAAAAATTAGCAATTTATTGATATTAAAATGCTTATGTTTTTTGTCATGAAAATACCTGAATAGTTGTCAAATATTTTTTTTCGTGGTTTACTGGGATATGGTGGCCATCACCAAAGGAGATTTAATCACTTCTTTTTAGCAAAAAATTGAATTGAATTTTGAGAGAGAAAAAGGTTAGGTTAAGGTACGACAAAAACAATTCATCGGCCTATTGCTCGCATTGAGTAAGATAGAGTTTTAAATTGAAACCTAAACAAACGAGGATGGAATGATGATTTTGACAAATTGACTGAAATCAATATGATCAATCCTAAAAGAGGAAAGAACAAAGCGTTTGCTGACAAATAAAGGGGAAATTGGGGGGGGGGGGTCTGAAAAACTAAAACGAGGAAAAATTAGAGCCTGTTAGTTTGTTTTCAAAAGGAAATTGTTGCATCAATTTTATCATGAGGATTTGTTGAGAAATCAAAGATCCAAAAGAACGAGAGAGCTCCGATACCAAGTTTTTCTCTTAAAAAATTTCCTGCTTGATTGTACAAAGGATATGAAAACATTATGTGATCCATGGTTTCTATTTCCCCACAAGAACATTTATCTATAGCAGACAGTCCGAAACTATGTAACTTAGCTGAAGTTGGAAAAGTTCTAGTTCTAACTCTAGTTAGCCCCACTTCTTCAAGGCGGGAATATTATATAATACTTTGGGTGAATTTTCATGATAAAAGATATGTGCAAAAAGTTAGAGGCATATTTACTTTTATTCCAATCATAGTTATTAAAATCGATAAAAATATTCTTTTTTATCTTATGGATATAGTTTTCAGATGAAATAGATGGAAGTATAATATATTTATTAATGGCCGATTTTACGAGAGCATAAATTATTTCGTAACCAGCAATTCGTGAATGACCGGGAATCTAAACTAATAGAATAGATTTGCAAATCGTACTTGCATTTACTAAAGATAATGATGGTTGAAAAAGAGGATAAGAGCGTTTTCAAACTACTTAGACAGGATAAAGTGTCTGATAATATAACATAGTTGGAAGGAGAAATACAGAATTTTACCACCGCCAGATGTAAAAAATAAGGCCTCTGCTGTAAAAACAGAATTTATGTTATTGATTTGCCTGGAGATATAGGAGATATTTCTACTATTATATATAACGATTCCTAGTTTACTGTCAATTTTAGAGGCATCAGTAAATAACAACATGTGATTGGATTATTCAGAAGTATTTTATACAGTTTAAAGAAATCATTAATAGTATCTGTAGGAAGATTTTTAATCTGAAAAGAATATTTTTCCTAAATAAGATCTTAAAATTAAATTTATCAGAGGCAGGATTTGAAGGAACTCTTAAAGTATCTGATTCTTTGAGCCACTTTTTCGTGTAAAAATACAGGGGAAAAGCTCCAGAGATATAAGTATATAGCATTATTTACTACAACGTACAGAACGGAGATCAGGTAGAAAGTGCAAAGTTCCTAATGTACATCCTTATAGAGAGATAATTTTGTCTCACAGCAAGAGGTAAGATCCCAGATTATTTCAGAAGAAGTGGAATAGACGTTCAGTAGGGTACACCAGTAGCTATTCTAAGAACTGAGTGGTATATTGTATCTAAAATTTTTCGGCTTGATGGGCTGGTAGATATCCATAGTCCAGGCTACTTCTAATGGAGGACTAAACAATGTGAAATAAATTATTAGTTTTTGCTCCTTCAATAGCTTTTAAAACTTAATTTTCTTCTGGAGAGCTTATTTTTCATTTGAAAATTATATTTGAAGGTTATGTTATTAGTAAAATAAAGACCGAGAAAATTTTTATATGCTTAGACCAAGAAATTGGTAGTTAATTGATAATTAGTTCAAAATTTATGGGAGATTTTTTGGAAGAGAAATCAATGGCAACATTTTACAAAATCAATTTTTAGTTTCCACTCTACACCATTTTTAAGTTTTATGATTATAGTTTGCATTTTGTACTGAAAACTTTCTTGGAGTGAATGAGCAGTCAAAAGAATTATGTCATTAACGTAAATGAAACACTGAATATCAGGAGGGAGAACTTCATAAATATGACATATAAATCATGAAAAGAAGGTGTGATAGAAAGCTGTCTTGAAGGACTCCTTTATTAGAGAAGATGGGTTGAGAAGGCGGCGTAAATGTAGAGCTTCCACAATTAGAAATTTGTCGGCAGCAAATATAAAACCTCCACCACAACCATCTGGCCTATCTAAGCAGATTATGGTTTTATTACAAATTTGAAATAAGTTGGAACATTTTAGAAAAGTTTCTTAAATTGTTAGGACATCAGAATTTTGAAAGTACGGTTTTACATATGGACGCTCACTTAATATGCTTCTTATATTTCGAGAAATTAAGTTGAACATTAAATAAAAGAAATGGATCAGTTAATTGAAATGTAAAAATTGCACTCGTAGTAGAAGTATTTACAATAAATTTATATGAATGTTTTTTACGCCTTTTTCCTGGTTTAATTTTTTCTTCAATGTTTGATTCTGTATTTTTAATGTTTTGTTCTGAGGAGACTTCATAATAGGTTATTCAAGTGATGTAACTTGTTAATTCAAATGATTATTTCTACTCTTCTTTCTTGATTGGTTGGATCTTGCACAACTCTTTCTTGGACGAGATCTAGAAACTGATCTAGTTGGATTTAAGCATGTTTGCATGCATTCTTTCATGAACAAGGACATTTTTTGAATAATTTGATCATATCTAATCTGAATCCCAAATAAATTTGCTTCAAACTTAGAAACCACCCTAGTCACTGCTTTTTTTAACAGTGATTTCATTCCGATTCGGTAACAGAGGAAAATGATTTTTGGTTATACTGGAGTAAATAGTTTTTAAAGATTTATATTACAATATCGTCTCTCGCTTCAAAAAATTGAAGTTGTTTTATGTTTTTAAACTGTAAGAATGTTTTTCCTTCAGCTCTCATAGGGCAGGAAAAGTTATTAACTGCATGCTTTTCCCTGATAGTTTATACATTTAGGTGTCTCATTTGTATAGGGAGAGTCTTTATGGAATGTTCCATAATTTGTTACATAAGAAGAAGTCGTGGTTGTATTTTTTCGTAGGATGAATGTATTTATAACATTTTCCGCACTGACGAACATTATTAATAAAAGGAGAAGCTGGAATGATGGAATAGAATAAGCTAATAATTACAGGTAAAGAATGTCCAATGACCCTCACCAAAATATTTTCACTCAGTTCTTTAGAATTCTTTTTTGCAAATCTTTGTAAGCCTAATATCGTTAAACTTTTTTGAGCAATTTCTTCAACAACAAGATGTAAATGTAGTTCTGCATTAATTTCTAAAATATCTTGAAGATATATATCAAGATTGAGACGTAGCGTTGACTTGGACTCCAAGAGAATTTTGGTTATCCTGCTTATTTCTACAGCAGTATCTGAGCAATAATTTATTTCGAATGAAAGTTTACCTTGATGGGAGTATTGAATTTGTATTATTTTCTCATGCTTCGTTACAAGCTGGTTTTTTTTTTTTTTTTTTTTTTTTTTTTTTTTTTTTTTCCCCTCTCTTTAATAGATGCAGCACTATTAATGGGAGTTTGGAAAGAAAATGAAGAACTTAGTAATATAGTTTTCCACAGCTAACTGGATAAGTTCTGGGATTAAATCTTCAAAAGTCAAGAATCTTGGAGTGTTTTGGAATGCACAAATCACAATCCGTATGAACCATTTCAGTCTTTGCTTCTCTCATTTTGTCATAATAAGATTATAAAAAAAATTTAAAAATTATGAATAAAAAGGAATAATTTAAAAAAAAAATAATAAATGTTATGAAAAAGAACAGAAATCCATAATCTTAGTCAAGCAAACTGAAAGCCAAAATCACTTGAATTTTGAATAATACAAAATAATATTAAGGTGCACAGGCACACTCAGATTGTCAAATTAATATTATATAACTTTTTCATTTATAACATTTATATTACTCACAGATGGTAAAATTATATTATTAAAATCTTAACACCAAGTCTCTTCTAACAACACATGCTACAATTACTTTTAGCTACCGCATAATTAATTACTTACAATGAATAATTTACTTAAGATCCTTCTTGCAAATTAATAAAAAGGAAACATATTTTTACTCAGTAATATTTAAATAATTAAGCCCATTTTACTAAATTAAGTACATTTTAAATTTCATTTTATTTGTTTAAACAATTGAATTTCAATCTTGTGAAAAATGCTTCACTCAATCTTTATTTTTGTTTTATTATGTTTTAAACTCAAAAATAAAATTGATTTCTCATAAAATTTCTCTCTTTCTAAGCAGTTCCTTGAAGGAATAGAACGAAAATAAACCTATTTTATTACAAAAGCAATATCAAAAGAATTTCTATTGAATGTGACTGGAACAATAATAAAACGATTTCTGTTCGAAGGAAGTCTTGATTTTTGCTGTATTGCATATTCAGTGAACCTAGCAATTTCATTCCAGCATCGTCTGCTTGGAACAAATTCTCTCAATAATTGAAGCCAGTCAAATATGGCAGACGTGGTGAATCTTTTACTCAAATCAGGAGGCATCCTCATTTCAAAGTTCACGAATAAATTCCAAGATTAACCGGTTTCGCAATCTTCCTCGTGAGGGAATTAGGGGACTCTTTGCAATGTCCCCTCAATAAGAGGTCACTCAACAACCGAGACTCACGCGTTCGGCCATTTTTATAGTTTTTCTTTCTTTCATTCTACTGAAATAAAAAAAAAAGGAACCTCATTCCGGATTTTACTCCTGGTTGCCCACCGGTCCATTCAACCATTACGACTCTACTTTCCATTCTGTTGGCAGCAATTTCTGCTTTGTTTAGATTCTCATGGATGTTGGGGGCCCACATTCGGGGTTGCACACAAGGGAGTACATGCTTAAAGACAACAAAATGTTACAAGTCTTTCACTTTCATTTTCTCTTACCGTAGTGGGCCCCTCGCTCAGAGAATTGTTACATAATTTTTTCCACAGGGCAACGAAAATTACCTTCTCTTGCACGAAATGAAAAACAGGTGTTGCCTCTGCCCTGAAGTAATATCTAGAACATAAAATTGGAGTTGAAAAAACTGTTATCTAATCGATGATGTATTTATGTCTTTTTTTCACTTTTCTTTGAGATTTTTTTCGTAAATCTCTATGCACTATATAATTTGTAATTCAGAGGTAAATCAAAATGGTATTTCGCCATTTTTATTTCTCATATTTGTACGTATTCTCTTGCAACACAGAAGCATTGAGACGTCATTTCAAGTCTGTTGGTATGTGAATCGTATTGAGTAATTATTTTTGACACAGCTATAATCAAATTAAGGAAACTTTGAATTATGGTTACAAAAAATTTAAAATTTTGAGTGTTTGAGTATTTTGACTGTTAAATTTGACAATAACATGTTCTTACAATAATCTTCAAAATTTATCCGTTCTTGATAAAGCTTGATTAAGATATGATAACGAAAAATATAAATTAAAAATTGGTGATAAGAGAATTTTGAATTTGTCAAAGAATCAAAGAAAGAAAAGAATAAATGAGTGCTATTGCAAAAGTTCAATATTATAGATAATTTTCGAAAACAATTTTTGAAAGAAAATATTCTTAAGCAATTAATAAAATTCTTTTTTTTTTTTTTTTTTTTTTTTTTTTATTCTTTGGACACGAATTTATATAAATTCACAAAATAAATTACTTGATCTAATAATTTATGAAATTCTTTCATTTTTTAATTAATGTGATTTGAAAATGTAAAACTCACAATTTGCATGCAGAAATATTTGGTTAGGAACCCATTATAAACCATTAATATTGGTTGAATTGGATCTCATTTACAAGAAGCTATCGTGGAGAAACAAGTAAAACACTATTTTAATTAAAAAATTCAATATTTAAAAAAAAATCAAAATCTCTGGATCCAATTGAAAAAAAATCAGGGTTACTGCGTCGTATATATTCATTAAATCAATAAACTTTGTTAGGATAAAATGTTTTCAAAACGAGAATAAAAAAAGTTTTAAGTCCCTTTTTTTAATCTGATTGACTTACAATTTAGAAAAGAAAGATTTATTACCAATTTTAATCATCGTACACCCACATATAGAAAGACAAAAAATAAGTTACTTTTGATTGCCTACCGGACATAATTTTCTTTGAAACATTTAAGTGTACCACCAAACATTTTTTAAAATGATACAACTTTCTCTAAAAGAATATTCGTCATGAGTACTGATGACTTTATTTTAAATTTAATGAAAATTTAAATTATTAAAATAAAGTATTTAAAATTAAAGTACTTAAAAAATAAAATAAAGTTTTTAATGAATGAATAAATTTTTCTATTATTATTAATGTTTTATCTTTTGCTGTCCAACGAATTTTAGAAATTTAATTTAATTTAAAATTACGAATGTTATGTCCACCCAATTTTTAAATCAAACTTTTACTTTAAAGATAATTTCATAAAGTTTAAATTATGAACTTAAGTGAAAAAAATATTCTTGTTGTGTGTAAATTTAGAAGAACTTTGCGTCACACAATAATTTTGTAAGGCTATATTTTAAATAAAAATCATATTCATAGTTAAAATGTATGGATTTTACTTAAATGCATGGTATGATAGACGTGAAAATTGAAAAAAATATATATTTGTATTTGTCAAGTATGTATTATTTTTTTTAAACATTTTAAAAATCTTTAAGAAATATGAATGTTAGCGTCAATTTAGCAGGCAGAAATCAAAATCAAGTGTCTAAGCTGATACATTAAAACTCCCCCAAACCAAGGGCGACAAAAGGGGCCCCATATGTTGCCACCATTTTCTGCAATCACTTTCACTTCCTAAAGCAAACGATACCCCCACCACACACCCTACATGCTCAATTCTACTGAAATCGTTGCCAGAAAACGGTAAATACTAACTCTTACCATTGCCGAATAAAAACGAAATCAAAATCCATGAAAAACTTGGAAAGAGGATCCTTTTAGGGGAGACTTTCGTTTTCTTTCTGCCATTTTTATTCCCTCTGACCTTCTCCAAGACGTTCTTCTCCCCACCGTCTTGTCCTTGACCGCATTTCTCACACTGCCTGCCCCCTTTACCCCTCCTTCATGGTGCTCAGGGGGTCGAACACGTGCCGACTCTAGGTCGAGACCGGAACAAGTCCTCCGGCAGCAGCTGAATCCCATCTTCAATTCTCAGGACCTTGGGCTGAGTGTTGTACGCCCTCCTGGATAACGTGACATCGTCTCGGGGAAGGGGGCGGGGATCTTACGTAATGTACTTTTTTTTTTTTTTAGTTATGGAGGGATTTCGCAGAGGGGAGTTGGGAAGAAGGGAGTTTTTCTGCATATCGTATTCATAGGATCCGTTCTTCTTCTCCAAGCTGTGGGATTCCATAGCATAAAAAATTGAGCATTCTGTGGCGCTCCTGATTCGGGCCCTTCACACACGGAAGCATCAAAAAGTAGTTGCAAGGTTGGGACAAATTTAGATCAGGGTCAGAAGGAGTAATAAAATTTTAAAATGTTCCATCAGGGTATTTTTCTCCTTTGCTGAGATTACTCTGTGTGGGGAAAAGAATCAGAAGAAACGAATTAATTATACGTAAACCATTAAATTTACATTTCAACCATCATTTTTTTTTTATTAAAATATTAGAAATGTAATTATTTATATTTCTTTTTAATTTAATTTCCTGCTGTGTGGGAACTATAAACACAAGAGTGGTATATTTTGCCTAATAAAATAATTTGCATGATTATAATATAGACAACATATCGTAATAAATCGAAATGTATAAATCGGAAAAATAATCGGCAAATGTTGCTACTTTGACTATAATGTTCACTTTTACCATTTTCACCTATTAATAGGCCTAAAATAATTCTATGTACACAATTTTTTTTATTGTACCCAAATGTTCACAAAAACACATTTTTAGTCAATGTATCAATCAACTAAACAATTCTCCGGGTGCAAGATCAATCCACAGTCTTAATAGCTTTTAATTGTTTTGAGCTGTGTACTGTATGTCTGGAACTTTTCAAAATTAAAAATTATCAATGTATTTAAATTTTAGTAGGAGAGAAATAATTGTAACTGTAACTTTGTACATAAAGGTCGCGTTATGCTCCACAGTGTGAATTTAATAAAAATCTGAAATGAAATCTAGAAACATTTCTTGGACATGACTGGACTTAGGGAATTATTGGTTTAATTCTATAATATTACCTAGCGTTCGAACATAGACATAAGGAAAGAAAAAAAGGTAAATTACATTACGTTGTTGACATAGTAACGAAAAGATTAAGAATGACATATTAACTATAGCAATTATGAGATATTTAAATGTGAGAAAAAGTTTCATCATTGTGTAAAAAAAAAAAAAAAAAAAGAAAAAAAAGAAAAGTGGAATTATATTAATTTAATGGAATGGTTTTTCTTTTGATGTGGAAGGTATTAGACTGGCAACTATTGAACTACTAGATACTATTGAGCAACAGTAAGGGAGAGAGAGATTCCAGAATATTCATATAGATGAATTATCTTAAAATCTAGATTCATTTTTATTAACAGTATACAAAAACTAATTTCATTAAGTGGAAAATTCTGTATAGTATTAACTCATATGAACGTAATGTGTATCAACTATGACATTACATTATGGCAATATAACATGACATTATAACATTAATTCCTTGCATTTGAAATGAATTCCAAAATAATTATTCTAACAATTGAAATCCTATTGGAAAAATTAACATAATTAACAAAAACAATTAATTTTGGAAAACATTATTAGTTATTGCATAATAGTTAGAGTAGAAGCATTTAAACTATCTTTAAATTCCATTTTCTATTTCTAACCACTGCCATTATGTTAATCACTTGTTGCATCATGGAAAAATCTAAGGTTACGTATTTAATTAAAAGTTTTGTATGATACCAGGTTTTCTTTTATACTTTCTTAAAGTTCTTTTAAGTGTTTTTATACACTTTTATAAAATGGAATAATGAAACCATTGAAACAGTATAAGGTATAGAATGATTTTAAATTAAGAAATTTTTACTAGTAATTTACTGCGATATAGTAATGTGGCATGAATTTGTCATTAAAGCTACATTGCACACTACTATTGCAACATATATTAATAAAATACGTATAAAAGGGATCAACAGATTATTATTAACTACTCTTTGATCAGCTGGTTTGCTTGGTTTCTAAGGTCAATTTCTGTGTAAGATGTCTAATTTTGCCAGAGTTTACAATTTAAAGAGAATCCCGAACTACTGCAAACATCCATGCCCAGAGTGGGAATCGAACCTTTGAACTTTTCTACTGACGGCCAGAACGACACTCTCTCTTTCAGCTTTCTATAAACCTTTTTATTTTCTTACGATAATCTAAAAAAAAAGAACAAAATATTCATACGAGAGAATGACTATGGTATATAGCAGGGGTGGCCAAACTTTTGGAATCCGGGGTCTACTCTACATTTAAAAAAATCGAAGGTGGTCTACCAATGGCAAAACTAAATTAAGATACATATTTATTTTCGGTAACAAGAAAATATGGTAAATTATGTAATTTTTCTAAAAAAAAACTTAATATTAATATTTAAAAAATAAAAATTTACTGACTAAAATAATCAAAGTATTCATATATCAAAAACTGTCCATCCTATTCACTTCGTTTAGCTGAAATTTGGACTGTATATCTGCGACAAGTTTATCATATTGTGGCTGGTACGAGCTTATTGCAATGCATAAATACGAAATTAAATGTTCATCTGTTAAATGCGACCAATGTTTGTTTTTTGTTCATGGTTGAAAAAGCAGATTCGCAAAGATACGTCGATCCAAAGTATGATTTCAAATACAAAATAAATTTGTAAATATTTGGAAACATTTCCTCAGAAATTAATTTCCAAAAATCAGTATCGCTAGATACTCTGGATTTAAGAAACAGATCGCATCTTAATTTAATAATTTCTTCCTTGACCGTGCCTGATGTGATACGTATAAAATGTTCTATTTTTTCAGATACTCTATCAATGTTGACGTTTTTACTAAATGAAAATATCATACAATGAGTATTCTTTCAACCTATTTAAGTTAGCGAATCTTCTTTCAAATTCTTCAAACAAAACAAGTAAGTATTAAGCGAAATCTTCGAAGTCTCGGTTTGGATTATGGATGCACTCTTCCTCCATGTTTTTGAAGTTTCTAAATTCATGTTTTCTTAATTGAGATGCACACCTTTCTATAGTTTTTTGAATGTTTTAATCGCGCTCATCATTTCTGTTTAAGGTTTTATATAAATCGTAAACCTTAAATCATAAATCTTTAAATCGTAAATCACAGTTTGTTTTGGGTTTTAAAGCGTAGACTGTAGTAAATTTTTATTTTAAATAATTCATCGATTCTATGTCATAAATTAAATTATTAATATCCGAGGTCAATATCAGGATGGTCATGTGGACTACCTAAAATGTCTTCGCGGTCTACCAGTCGACCGCGGTCGACGACTTGCCCCCCTCCCCCTTGGTATATAGGTACATCATGAAGATACAGAATAAAAACGATTTCCCAATTGTTTTAAATATTTAATTTTCGTCTCTAACTCACAGTTCAAACATATTTTAAAAAAATCTCTTCGTTATTTAAAATAAATTTTTTATTAAGATTTTCTGAGCTCCAAACTCATGAGGAAATTATGGCGCTTGCCTTAATTAAGTGGTTTTGTTTATGTAATATTTTCAGGATAAATTAAAAGATTTAGGTGATTTATAGACACTTCAAAGATTTGCACATATTTCTGTCTTGTGATAAAATACTAAATCTGAAATCTTTCCAGGAGATTGGTATTGTAAATATTACCTGAACACAATGGTTATTTTCTAATTTCCTTTTATGAATAAGTAAAACATTTTCTATTTTAAAAGTGTTAATTGACTAAGATTACGTTTACATTAAGTCAGATTAAGTTTTTTACTTAATTATTTAAATAAGACGAAAGATTCGTAGTGGTGGAAAAATGTATAAATGCTTCTGCACATGTTAATCGTAATAGAAACACGAGTTTGAAAACAAATAAAAAATTTTAAAAATGCTATCATTCGATGGAATGATTTTAGAAAAATCCAAAACTATAGATTCGGACACAATGCATTACAGCAAAAATAGCACTGCATTACAGTAAAAATAAAAATTGTGAGATTAAATACATTCTTGGAAAGAAGTACTAAGAAATAAACTTTCCTTTTCAAATCATAAGCACTTATCTTAAATATTCATTCTTATATATATTTCTTAAGAGTATTCGTACAATAGGAGTCTCTTGTAAAATGTCCAAAAGTATTAATGTTTTAAATGGAAATTTTAAATTATTTAAAATTTTTCGTAACAAGTCGAACTTTTTTTAGATGCTGGAAACAAAGAAAGACCAATCAGTTATTACTGAAGCACGAGGAAAATGAAATGGTATTTTTTTTATGGAGTTTGCTCACCGAACGTTTTTTTTTCATAAAATAAACAGGAACCCTAATCTATATCCACAGACTCACAAATTCCACTTTGCTTTCCCCCCATCTTCTTCTTAACAAGCGAACCTGACTATCGTTACGTAACTCATCATTCTTTTTTTTATTTTTCTTGTTCTTGCATCTTCAACTAAAGCACATGTATAATTTTTTTTATGCCATCTGGTTTTTTACGACTAGCAACACCTCCCCCTCGAGAAAGAACGTTTAAAAAAATAGTGCAACGGGGGAAGGGCCCTGTAAGTAGGTCAGCCACAGCCCGTGGAGAAGACAGATACCACTACACTGTAGCGAAGTTCTCAGAATACAGAAATTTCACTTTAGGGCGATTTTTTTTTTCGTATACATGACTTTATTTATTACTGCAATAAGAGATTGGGTAGGAATCAGGGATGGCTTAAAAATTTTCTGTAGGAGTTTATAAAAGTGATTCATATATATATATATATATATATATATATATATATATATATATATATATATATATATATATATATATATATATATATAAAGAATCATTGGGATGAGAATAGTAGGAAGAAAATTCAAAAGGTAATGAATTTGTTGTATCAGTTACAAATGCAGTTGACAATGTGATTCTTTTCAGATTTATTTTAAAAAGAATAAAAATGGAAAATACATTATTCGATAACTAGCTATTTATTATCGTCTGAGAAATGACAAGCGTTTGCTCAGTGACAGAAGATAATTACTCAAGAGTAATTTCCTTTAAAATTACAGTTATTTTAAAATTCATATGAAATTATGAAAATAAAAAAATTACCGTTTATATATCTTAAATAATTGCTTCGTATTAATAAGTGGAAAACATTAAATTAATGTCTATTTGTGATATACTCAGTGTGTACTATACATGAACCCCAGTCTGGAACCTAAATACTGGTGAATATATATAATTTCAAGTAACTGTTAAAGTTATTTGAGAGTATATTTAAGTCTTGATGAAGAGGAAATGTTTGTTTCATATGATTTATAAAAAATAACTTGTAATTGTCAAAAATGTTAATTTCAAAAATATAAATTACTTATCAAAGGAGTGACATTGCAAGCTGAATGAGTCGTTATACATCTGTATACACACAAGCATCATTAAAAATGTTCTTAAATGAAGTCATAAAAATTCTTTTCCCACACATAAAGTTCCTTTTAAAGTTTGATGGTTCTTAAGAAATTCAATAAAAGTGTAAAGGAAAATTATAGTTTTCAAGTTCATATCCATGTAAGATTAATTTTTCCAGTGGACCCTTTCTGTCAACAATAGTTTAAACTTGATCTATTTAGTTAACAAGGAGTTTGTGATTGGTAAAATCTATATGCACACGTGTATATGTATGCCAGCATGTATAGAATACGCATTGTTAAAATTTTTCTTCAACTTTTCGATTTATTTATTTAATTCAATTTAAATGTAATTATATATTTAGCCTTAATTAATTATACTTTTATTTGTTTTAGGTATAACATTTTGTGTGTGTAATTATTTTCGATTACGTTACAAATTTGATTTACGTTTTACATTGCATTTTTACTTTCCTCGGAATTTCCTATTTCACAAATATTTTATATTTAATTATGTCCTTTTTTATTCCTTTTCATTTAGTATTTCATGTTAAAAGCACGTTATTTGTAAACTGTTTTAACCATTTTATCCTAGAGCAAATTATTTATATTCGGAACATCTTTCCATTTATTCCTTATTTAGCCTTTAATAGATCATGGCTTCAATTCTTACTTTGGGTGTGAATGTATGAGAATCTTCTTTAAACTGCATTTCCTGTTGAATTAATCATGATCAAAAATGGCAATTATTTGTCGCCTAATGAGGAAGAGCAAGTTTATTTTTCTCACCTTCATTTTCATTGTATTTTTATCTACCCCATTATTACAGTTATTTTAGCTAAAATGTTTTTCCAATTAATATTTCAATAGTGTTATATTCTTATTGAAACTTTACTTTTCACACAATTGTAATTCCTTTGGATTACAATATATTTTTCAACTGTTCGTCAGGCATTTGCAAATTCAATTTTTTATTAGTTTTAAGCCACAGAATTTTGCATAATATACTAATGAATATTAGAACTGAATATTTAATAGCTTTATATTGTGCATTTGTACATATCAGACTTTAGACTACGATACCACAATAATTGGGTAAAAATTTGGAGAGACTGTATGATCTTGGCTGTTCTTTCTCTGTTAAAATCTTAGAAATGAATTTATGTTTAGCCATATGGGGTTATCTGCTAGTATAAATGTTTCGTGACCGGCAATGGCTGAGTGGTTAGCGTTCCTGACTTCTAGGCTATTGGTCCCGGGTTCGAATCACGGTTCAGGCATGGACGTTTTCTTTCTCTGTCCTTTCTCCAGAGATGATGTATGAATGTGGCCAGCCCTATAAACGGGTTTGTGGTGGTGTGACCGGGGGAATCATACTCGCTTCCGTGACTCGGTTCACAGGTGACCACCGGGTAATGCTAAATGAGTAGTAATTTCTGGCCTTTTTTTATGGCGAAGGGTCAATCACCGAGTACCCGCCATTGAAAAAAAAATTTTTCCAGGTGATATTGAATTCTACTCTAAGAGAAATTTAGTACGCATTACCGTTACGTTCATCATTTAACACTGCTTGTGAGAAACTTTATGGCATATTTTATGCCAACAAGTTACTATAGTGGTAACATTTCCATTAGACCATGCACGTTTACAAAACTGTATATAATGTCCAAGTAGTTTTCTTAATCCATCAAAATGCGTTGTTTTTTTGCACTTTAGATTTATAGGTTATTAAACACATCTAGTCATTATTTGGATCATAGTTAACACAGAATCACATTACATCATATCACGTTTGACTTTATGTGGTTTGGTGTGTTTACCGCTCAATGGTCTGTTTTTGCACACGAGGATTAATAAGACAGGAAACTACAATTTAAAGTAGATTCCGAGCCACTGTAAGGACACAGTCCAAAATGAGATTCGAACGCACGAGATATTGACCAATAGTCAGAGTTCTAACCATTCCGTTGACACAATTCGGGTTGACTGTTATGTGGAAAACCTACTGCCATTTCCAAAAACTAAATCCATACTTCTTTTATTTAAGACTAGCGAGTAGAAGTGATTATTATCATTACTGAAGGGGACATTAATTCACAAAATGTATTCTCAATCAACTGACATTTATTCATTATGCAATACATGAAGCAATTTCTTAGATATCAGTTAGTATTATTCAATATTACATCGTAGACAGATAAGTCAGTTATCATTTTTTATTGCCTTTTCTAATCTTTATATAAAAACATTTTTTAATTGAGTGTGTGTGTTTGTAGAATCATTAAATCTTCAAGTAAGCGAAAAAAGGAGTAACTATGTTTTGCATGAGCAAGCGATTTATTTGAAAATTCTATTAAATTAAATAGGACTTTTATATTATCCTTACTGTTTCAATCTCTTCAAAAGTGTAAAACTTTCACTTTTCATTCGAATGTTAAAAGACAATTGTTTAAGATCATGAAAAAATGTATTTAAATAGTTTTAAAAATTAAAGAAAACTGAGAATAATTCACAAAATAAGATATATTTTCTTAATAATAACTAAGCTCTTTTATTTATTTATTTAATTTTTCGAAAGTGTTAAGTGAAATTAATGTTGCAAAATATTCTCACTACCTTAAATTGTTTCTAAAAAGAAATTATTATTTTGCAATGGTTTGGAATTAAATAAACAATTTCATTATAAAAAGTAAACAACTAAGGAAATAGTTTTAGTCTTTCGAATTTATAGAAATCCTGTTCTTAAAATTTTACTTATAATCTATATATACTTGTCATAAAAAGTTATTTATGAAGAATCAAATTTATATTTGTAAGAAATTTAATTAGCAGTGCATGCTGGTATATCAGAGTGAAACCGTTTATAATTTTATAAGGAAATAGATAGTTTATTGTATTATAAAATGTTCCCGCCCTCCCCTCGTAAATTAAGAACTAACATCAAATTGGTTTCAAGATGAAGAGATATAGTTCTACTTTGAAACAATACTTGGATTGTAAAGTAGTATTTAGTGGTGCCATCTATGAAGTTCATTCATAACTATTTTCAATAAAATAATTTTAAGTGGACAATATACTTATAAAGGAACATTTTTTAGAAAAAAATTAAAATCGAATAAGAAAAATATTATAAATGTAATGAATTTTAAACTTGTAGGTGAGTAATTATATTCTAGGATCTTCATGGTAGAAACTTGAAAAATTCAGTTTCCGAGTTGAAATAAAATATGGATATTTGAAAATGGGTAGTCACCTCTATTAATATTAAAATATGCTTTGAAAATGAATGAAATTTTTTTCAATAATTAAATTTTTCAAATTTTATAAAGAAATTCTAAAAATAGTTTCAATAAATAAAATAACATTAAAAATAAATTACATTACTCCGTTATGTGTGTGTAAAAATCCAATTAAAATAATATTTTAGTTATTTTTTTTAAAATTCATATAATTATTTCATTAATATTCATATTTGGTTAATTATCAAAATATATTTTGTATAATAAATATCGAAAAATATATATGTGAGATTCATTTAAAAACAAAAATATTTATATTAATTTTTTATACTAATAAAACCAAAATGCTAAAAGATTCACTATATGTAGAAAGACTGAAGAAAAAACTACAACAGAGTAACATTTTGATATTTGAAGAAACTTATTATTATGAAACAATTAAATTATTTATTACTTTTAATGTTTATATTGTATATCTTAATTAGAAAGAAAAATAGAAAATATCATTTACTCAATGAAAATTTTTTTGGTAAGTAGGAAAACATTTTTATATAATTTGCTATTTGAAAAAATATCAAAAAATTCTACAAATTGTAAAAGCCGATTACAATTTATTATCTGTAGAAAAAAAGCTAAAATAACCGACTGTTTATTTTCAAAAATTAAATCTCGTTTTATATTTATGTATCTAAAAACAAAACGATTTTATTTTTTGAAGATACTAATATCTTAATTTTATTATCTAATATATATTAAATATTTTTTAATATTATAATATTCGTAAATATACATAATTATTAATAAACTAATATTTAAATAAAACTTCATATTGAATAATAAATAAAAAATATGCAATTTTAATAAAATTACTAGCGCCCTTAATCTAATAGAAGAATATGTAAAAATGAACTCGTTTTTAACTTAATTAGAAATATTTATTTTAAATAATTGATATATTTGTGATAGACGATCACTTTTTTACATCTGTGGATTAATTTACAGGGCCCTATAGTTTAAAAAAGTTCTGAACCATTGCAAACAGCTATAACCGTAGTGTAAATAAACCCAGAACCATTAAACCAAAGCTATATATCCTTACTTTAAAAAAAAACTTGGGCTATAATGATACTAATATTTAAAAGCTTTATTCATTAATTTTTTTTAATGTTAATTGTGATATACACAAGAGAATACAATACTATTTAAAATATAAAATTATAATCTCAGTTTTTTCATTACAAAATATTATTGTAATAAGAAAAACTTTTGTGTAAATTAGGGGGAAAAGCAAACGGCACACTTTTTTTTATATTTCTTTGAATTTAAAACTACCTATTTTGATTATAAAAAGGCAATATACCTTAGAAAATAAATACAACGAAAGAAAAAAATTTTTTTTTCAAATATTAAATTTTCTTTAAAGCTTCTAACATTGGTATGTACGTGATTCATACAAATGTAGTTCAAAATTATATTCTTCAGCTAAGCATAAATTTATTTTTTAATGAATATTTTACATCCTTCTTAGCAATAATGTTAAGAAGGATGTAAATGGTATATTTGAAACAAACAATAAAGTTTGTTTCAAATATACCATTTACAATAATATAGATTTTTTTTTTATAAATTAAAAGGTTCAAATATCATTTAATGAATATAACTTACGTAAAATAAACGGTTTCGGGAAAAAAATACAAACAAATGATTTTAAAAACATTTTAATACATTTACTCATTTTTAGATGTCACATCTAGGATGACAAAATAAAAAATTTAAGCGTAAAAAATCTCTTAACATTTGATTTATGAAGAAATGATTTAACGAAATAAAATATGGAAAAATAAAGCAACAATATCAAACTTAACGAATTTTTTTTTGCTGATCTTGCATGAAACTAGGGGGTATCGAAACAGCTTCGTAAAGTGCTTTTGTGGTTCTTACTTATTTCTTTGAGCTTTTCATTTGCATTGAGAAAGCTTCAAGTACAGTTTGCATAATCATAACGGCATACACACAATGACGCAAAACAAGGTTCCTTAGCAGAATAGCAAGATGGAAAGAGAAGCTGAATAAAAGAGACTAACGGAAATTATGTCGGATTTTAATACCTGAAAAAGAAGCAATTGCAGAGCTCAATCAGCATCTGGATTCTTGGCTGTTAGAATATTTACGGCAGTGGCTTTTTCAAGACACTGTCTTAAATATTTTGTTTATAAGTTACCAGTTCTATTTTTATTATTAGTTTTGCTAATGTTGAGTCCCCTTAATTTCCAATTGCAGGGTCCTTCCCTTTTGCCTTATGCAAAAGTCTCGCTGAAAACAAACTCATCAGAATATAAATTAAATAAGTAGTTTTTTTTTTTTAGTATTATTGTTTGTATTCTTAAGGTTATACGTGAGTGTATTGTACATCATCGTTTGGTTCATTTCATTTTGGGTGAAACTTAAATGACACACACTAGAGATCCAAAAGGACAGATATTTAGCATATCAGTATAGCAGGGGTGGCCAAGACGTCGACTGGTAGACCACGAAGGCATTTTAGGTAGTCCACGCGACCATCCCGATAATGACATTAACAATTTAATTTATGACATAGAATCAATGAATTATTTAGAATAAAAATTTTTACAGTCTACGCTTTAAAACCCAAAACAAACTGTGCAAAGATTTACGATTTAAAGATTTATGATTAAAGGTTTTCGATTTATAAAACCTAAAACGGACATGATGAGAGTGATTAAAACATTTAAAAAAAGAATAAAACACTATAGAAAGATATGCATCTCAATTAAGAAACCATGAATTGAGAAACTCCAAAAACGTGGAGGAAGAGTGCAGCCATATTCCAAACCGAGACTTCGAAGATTTTGCTTAATACTTACTTGTTTTGTTTGAAGAATTTGAAAGAAGATTCGTTCACTTAATTAGGTTGAAAGAAATACTCAATTTTATGATATTTCGATTTAATGAAAATGTCAACATTGATAGAGTATCTGAAAAAATAGGACATTTTATACGTATCACATCAGGCACGGTCGAGGAAGAAATTATTAAATTAAGATGCGATCTGTTTTTAAATCCAGAGTATCTAGCGATACTGATTTTTGGAAATTAATTTCTGAGGAAATGTTTCCAAATATTTACAAATTTATTTTGTATTTGAAATCATACTTTGGATCGACGTATCTTTGCGAATCTGCTTTTTCAACCATGAACAAAAAACAAACATTGGTCGCATTTAACAGATGAACATTTAATTTCGTGTTTATGCATTGCAATAAGCTTGTACCAGCCACAATATGATAAACTTGTCGCAGATATACAGTGCCAAATTTCAACTAAACGAAGGGAAAAGGATGGCAAGTTTTTGATATATGAATACTTTGATTATTTTCGTCAGTAAATTTTTATTTTGTAAATATTAAGTTTTTTAAAGAAAAATTGCATAATTTACCATTTTTTCTTGTTACCGAAAATAAATTTGAATGTCAATTTAGCTCTGCCATTGGTAGACCGCCTTCGATTTTTTAAA
This sequence comes from Latrodectus geometricus, assembly GCA_026290005.1. Lineage (NCBI taxonomy): Eukaryota > Metazoa > Arthropoda > Arachnida > Araneae > Theridiidae > Latrodectus > Latrodectus geometricus. The sequence continues at coordinate 53,269 of JAPDSC010101378.1, read as the reverse complement.
GGTGGAGTAGACCCCGGATCCCAAAAGTTTGGCCACCCCTGCAATAAAGGGACAACCAAAGTCATTGATAGGAACAAAAGCATGTTAAGGAAGATTAGGGTCATCAAAAGGAAGACCATAGTTACAAAGCTTATTGTTATGAGCTAAATGAATAGCTACAGAATGCAATATCGACTGTTACATACAAAGGAAATAATATAGACAAAATGTTTGGGCCAAAGTTGCAATTACATATCCCCTTGTGACGTATGAAAATAGAAAATGGCGATAATGGTAGAAGAATCATAGAACCCTGGGCTGCGCATCAAAGGAAACAAGTTTCGTTTTTCGATGAATCTAGTTTCTTTCTCCAAGATACCACCTTCCTTATAATGAACCCTAGCAATAATTTCGAAAACTGATTGCCTCTTTCCTAGAATAAGGCATGTCCATATTGTTTTCGGTTAGGTTTCCGTCATCAGCATTATTTCACGCTTGACCGATAAATTACATTTTATGCACAATATCCCAGATTCATGGAATTCGAAATGCTCAGTTTCGGAAACATAAGGCGATCTTCTCTGGCTTGCCCAACCACAATAATTTAACTTTATGAAAAGCTTGTAGTCTATTTTGGAAGAAAGGATAATCTTATTATTCCCTGGCATCCGACTAAGAGTTAGAATTTATCTTACAAGACGAATATCACAACACTCCACTAACAGCCATTTAGAATTTGTACATTTCATTTCAAAGAGGATTCAAGTGATTTTAACTGCCAAAGGTGTATAATTTGTTTGTATGGTTTTCTTTCATTATTTTGGAGAGCCAGTATTATACTGTAATTAGTAGTTATTGCTCTAATTTTTAAATTCAACTTTTTCACCATGATTTTCGTGAACCAAATTTCTTTAAACAAACCATAAATATAGGTCTTTTATAAGGTTTCATCTACAAATTAACTTGACACTATTATTATAATTTTTGATGTTTTAGTTTTCATTCTTTTAAGACAATTGTTGGTGTTAAATTCCTTGTGTTCTGCAGCATTTAAATATATTAGTTTTCTTTCTAAGTAAAATTTTTTGTCCATTTTTCTATTACAATGTATAATAAAGTATGCTTAACAGATGTCCTGGTAAAAATTAAATTTGATTTTATAAATGAACCAAAAAAGTGTTACTATGAAAGACATTTTAGAATAATTTATCATTTATTTCAGTACTGTACGAAAAGTTGAAAACCAAAGAGGAGTTATGGCCTGCTAACAAGTAATATTGTCATCATATCATTTTGTCTCACCAATCGTGGCAATGGGTGAAGTTATGTTCACGAAGGAGTATTTGCAATCACATTGGGAATAATAGAAGCAAGAAGAGACTACCAAAGATATAATTATTTCAAGTGAAGAAAATTGGCTCAGGCTATTTGGCACTTCAAGGATAATCACATAACAGCTTCTAATCTGACCAAGATTGATGAACATGCTCTCTGCTTACCCGATGTTTGACGAAATCTAAGGCTAATGGATTATCATATGAAGATTGTCTGTTTCATACAGTACAGAAATAAGTGATAAATCATTCTAAAATATCTTTCACAATTAATTATTTTTATAATTTTTTGGTCATCTATTAAATCAAATTTAATTTTTACCGGGATGCGAAGTAAACCACCGGGATTTTATCTGAAAATTAGGACATCTAGCAAGCATACTTATGATGGAAAACATATAACGAACAGAAATGTTCACTTACTACATTACTGAGGTATTGGGCTGAGTACAAACACACATAGAATTGGCCAAAAACAAGGCTTTTAAAAATCGAAAGAGAAATAAATATAATTTAATTTTCATTATTGGAATTATAAAAGGAAGCTTGTTTCCAGTGTCGTAAATATTTTTCTTTACTTTTAGCTGTTAGATATAGATGACTTAAAGGAAAAACTGAGAAATGAATTAAAAAAAATATATGTGGGGGGGGGGGACTGCATTTATTATTTTTCACATTTATTGCCATGTTGTTTGTATTTCATTTTAGTATTTCTTATTTAATAATTTATTTTGTCAACATTCCATTTTTTTGAATAATACATTTGTTGTTCTCATATTTTTATATTAATCAAATAATGGCCACTAAAACAATTCAATCTTTTACAACCAATAATTGATGATGAATACCTAGTTATAATAAAAAACAGGGTTCATTTAATTTCTTTCATAGGTTCCTGATATTACCTGTGAGAAAATTCTCTCAATATGTTGTCATTTTCATTTGATTCAACAAAGAGCATAAATTCTCAAGCCATATCTTTTTCCATTCAAGTTTGATTATTTTATATCATGTTTCAAAGTTTCGTTAAAAGTATTTTCTAATATCTCATTAATTATAAAATTAAAAACTCATTAATTATAAATTCATAAAAAATAATTTTTTTTTTTAAATTTTAATGCTAAGTTATACTTGTGAAAATGTTAACCAAGTAAAATTAGTGAACTTTCACTGGAAATTTCAATGTAAATTTTTGTAAATTCTTACTCAAATATATCATTAATGATTGTACAATTTATCTAATAACTTTAGAAATTCAATTACCCAAAGTGAATTTCACTGTATTAAGAATCCTTCAAGTGTAAAGTTTTAACTACCAATTTTTCTTATTTCACTTTTTAAAGCAAGCACCATTAGCATTTTGTTTTCAATATTGAAACAATTTTCCAGAATTAGATAGGGTTTCAGAAAATGTTCAAGCAAATTATAATGTGTCCAAAATAGATATTATGTTGATAAATAGATAGGAAATGTAAACATTAAGTATCTAGAGTGTTTATAACATCTATGAGTGAAATTTATGATTGTATCACATTCACATAGTTTTCGTTTGTTTTTAAAATAGATAAAAAAAAAGTGAAAGCTACAATACCTAAATAGAAAAATAATTTACAAACTTAGTTTCATCTTTATTACAATGCTTCCAAACACTCTTTCAATCTTTTTATAAATTATCCACTAGACAGTAAAACTTTTCAGATAACATTAATCATAAAATTCATGTTGTTTTAATATAACAAAAAAAAAAAAAAAAAAAAAAAAACCATTTGGATAATTTAATACAGAATGAGCTTGATCTATGAATGTATATGTAGGTTTATGATAGTTTTATTAGGTTTATGAATGGTATTAACTTCAATTTTTGAATTATTGAACATACTAGAGAAAAATATGGCAGAGAGAAAATTAAAATTGTAATTAATTTTTTTAATTTTGCTAGCGTGCAACGCAAAATATTTAGTCTATGACATTTTCTTTCATTTGTATTCTATGCATGCTTAACATCCTTCTACTTTTTATTTTTCCAAATTGTCAATCAAATTGAAATACCCGATGCAAACTTATTATGTGATAAAATTTATGAGAATATATGCATAAATATAAAAACATTATTTCATGATTTTAAATAAATATTGTATACCAATAATGCACAAAATCCTCTTCATTAATTAATATTTTACAGACAATATATTTTTTGTTAAGCATGTCTATAATCAATAATATTCTAACTTTTGCTACACAAAGTCTAAATTATTTTTTTAGAAGGAACAAAATTAAATTTTTTATTTTAAGGTTCTATGAAGTCAAATTGGTATTCAGAGAAGATATGTAGTAGGTTAATTACAGATTATTGATTGAAGATAATATGTAAATTACTTACATGATATGGATTCAATTTTTAGAATTTCCACACAGTAACCTACTTTATCTATAAATAATATGAACATGATTTGATGCCTGTAGTTTAGAAATTGTATAGTTAAAGACAAGTTGATATATTAAGAGTAGTAATAATAGAACTGAAACTGATTTTGGTGGTTTTGATAGCAAATATATGAATTTCCTCCAAGATGAAATTAGAAGAAATTTATATCATGAATACAATGAAATCCTTTTCAGTGTCAAATTAATAATTTCTTTTAAAAGCTGAGATTTTATTTAAACATTTTTTGTCATTTTACAAATTATGATCACACCAAGAAAAAATTAGTAATAAAAACGCAAATATTATCAAATGATTTATGTACAATGTGCTTTTCAGCTTAACCTGAAATCAAAAAAGTCTTAAATAACCAAGTTATCTTTTTAAGACAATGTAACACTGGCAACTTGTAAATATTTATTTAAATGGTTGGCAGCTTCCGGTTTGATATTAGAAGATATCAATGTCTGGATCTGAAACATAAAAAAATGATAAAATACACAAAATGAGTTACAAATTTTAAATTGTAGCCACAAAAAATTCTGTTTTTAGATTCATAAGGAAAAATTAATCAACTTACAAAATCGACAATTTTTAATAAATACTTAAAATAAACTCACGGGAAATCTTAAATTAAAAGGAAAACAGAATATGGAAGGACCAAAATTTATAATTTGATAAACATTTTTTTAAAATACATCTTTTATTCAGATAACAATTCATTCACAAGAAAATATTTATACAACAAGTAAAATTTATAGAATCCATAAAAGGACACAAAAACTGCAGTATTACTACATGATTTTTGAGAAATGAAACATTTTAAAAAGTTTAGATTAGCTAAGAATCAGTCTTTTTCAAGTATTTTCCAACCTTTTCTTTTTGATATATCCAGTTTATAACAAAATGGATTTGTTAAAATTCTAACTGATAATTTAAATAATATCAACTTTAAATTATCGACCACAATTTTAACAAAATTATTTTTAATGATATAAGTATTTTAAACAAGTTTTTATATTAATTGATTAGTAATTTTGATGAAATCAACAAATGCATTTAACGGCAACATACAAGAACACAATTGTAAGGAAATATTTCTAAGATTTCACAATGAGATTTTTGAGAAGGGGGGAAAAACTCTCTCTCTCTCTCAAACACAACACAACACACCACAACACACAACACACAACACACAACACACAACACACAACACACAACACACAACACACACACACACACACACACACACACACACACACACACACACACA